>JAPMOR010077107.1:183482-243515 GCA_026543865.1 Argiope aurantia
AATTACTACAACACATTTTGCTCATGAAATCTATTCTAGGATTTCTCAAATTATAGTATATTCTAGGATTATCCCAAATTATGTATCACAAATGGTACATTACATCATTTTTCTGTGATACAGTTTTTACATAGTTTTTAAAAAGAGTTTAACAAGGATGGAAGTTAACGAGCAAAATGAATGTAAATGGCTGAATGAGCATTTTAACATTTCTGAAGGAGTTTCATCAATAAATAATCTGTAACTGATTAAACTAGCAGTTATAGGGGGAAAAAAGGCTACTTAAGATTTATACAAAATTTTCATTTCTATTTTCTTGAAAATTTAGGAAATTAAGGTGAGAAAAGAGGGCCATTTGCGAAACTGGGTGCACAGTCACTCGATATAGAATATGTTTGTCATTTGAATTTGACTTACGTTTTAAATTAATGAAGTTAATCCGTAATGGTGGGTTACAATGCAACAGGTTCATTTGCCACAAAAATCTTCATCATTAATAATAAACTTTAATATCTACTGTTATGTGTCATTATCTAAAATTTACACCATATTTAGATTGTATTAATAATGTAAAAATTTTATTAACGCATATAGCAGAATATATAGGTAAACAGAAAGTGTTTATTCATAAATAATAATATTTACTGTCCTAAATGGACTATAAATATTATTATTTATAAATAAGCATGAACAAATAAAAAAATTGATGAAAAATTTACTATTAGCTAACTATCTATTAGCTAACTATTTACTATTAGCTTTACTATTTATTTTATTATTAGCTAATAATTTCGTTGGGTAAAGAAAGAACTTTTCATTATTATGATCAATTACGAGGAAATATTATCTTTAAGCACAACTATACAAATTACTATTTTTTAAAACCAACTGAGAGGAATATAACAAATAATTAATATTATAATTAATAGAATGGTTATACATAAATTTAATTAATAAAAATTTTATATTTCAAAGTAGCACTATCTGTAAATCTAATATTTCACAATTCACAAAATTTGTACTTTTTTTACATTTACTTTTTGAAAGCAAAATTAATAAAAAATTTTGATGTACTTGCCCTTCAGCCTAGAGGTTCTAAGCAGTTGTCCAGTCGGAAATTCGCGACAAATGTGAATAAAAATTCGACTAGAAGTTTTAAATGCGCCTGAAACCGCAATTTTTCAAATGAATTACTTTTGTAATTTAAAGCTTCTTCTAATCGCTCACTATTTAATGCATGCGATATTGAATTAAATCAAATAATAGATTTGCTTAACAATTATGAATCAGTCTTGAACTCAAAATGTCTACTTTTTATATTTTAAATTCATTGGTTCCTTTTCGTTAGTTTTCGGCAATAACAACGAAGCACTTTCAGTAATATTTTCTTTCCACAGAAATCAATGCTAGCGTTGATTCTAAATGTGACAGAAGCTTAAAAAAACTGATATAATCCTGGCAGACATTTGATAGCTTCAAGCAGGTGTCGATTTCGATTTCTTTTTCCTCTTTCTGTGTACTTCCATTCATCAATTACGATCATATCAAATATCCTCTTTCACTATCAATTTTTTCATCTATGTTCAAAACACCAAAATAGAAGCAAATTTAAGACTTTTTTTTTATTAAGTTATGGCTAAATAGTTTTGACCATGTTTGCAAGTCAATTCAGCAAAGAGTATTCTTCAAACTCTAAAATGCACCCACCTCAATCCAATGAAATCTTTCAAACTGAAATCCCCTCATGCAACATCAGGTAAATTTTTCTGTATTTCTAGAAGGTTTAATTTCTGCTAATTTACTAGCATTAGAATAAAATTATATTTTATTGAGTAGACACAACTATTTTGCAATTGCATATAAATTAAGGCCCAATTCCTAATGAATGTTAGAGCACAGGTAAAGAGAATAAAAGAAGAGGGAGCACAAGAAAAAGATGAAAAAGATTGTTTTGTTTTTCTAAAAGGAAATGCAAATCAAGTTTTCTCAAGTTTGGTCTATACGTAACGATTTACGGTACACTTTCGACAATCCGCGGTTTTTGATAACTCAATGCTATTAAAAAAATTTAAATCAAATAAAAAAAAAACTCTTTTTAACCGCAAAAAATGATCGTCTTTCCTAGTTTCTTGTATACGAAAAAAGTACTGTAATCGTCGAAAAATTCAAAACTGAGATTTTGACGAAATTCCACGTTTCAGACCTCCCTCAGTTCCAAAAAGTCATTCTTGAAGTTATGTCTGTCAGTCTGTTAATATAAAAACGGTTTGAGCTAGATGGATGGAATTTGGTATGTGATCATTGCACCGAAGTTTTAGATTTCAAATTTTGAAAGAAATTCATTCACAGCAAGTTAATCTGACCGTTCGAATATAAATGAACTTGATAACATAAAGAGATATGTAAAAAGCAATTGGTACATAAGTTTAGCATGTAATATGTAGATTCTTATCAAATTCTGAATCAAACCTGTCAAAAGGTTAACTGTACTTTCGCATGCATATAAGCGCAAATATTCATAAAGGCAATGGATTAAATTAATGAAATTCGGTAAGTAAGCGTGAGAAGTCTCCCCGACTTCTCACGCTGTTTTTCTTAATTAATGGGGAAAAAAACAATAACAAACCTGTAAGCATAGAAATCTATATTCTTTTTTAAGTCATAACTGAATATGTAGATACTCCAATGCAAATATAAATTGTTCAAAAGCATTTTCCCGAGTTGCTTTGTATTCTTTTTTCGGTCATTTAGTCAATTATCAGCGGAATTCGTTTATTCATGGTTACAGCGCACCTATTTCCACGTATAATCTAGAGTTTACTGTAACTCGTAAAGATATGAAAATTCAAACATTAGAAGGTTTTGGATACTCAAATAAATAAAAATGAAATCAACACTTGTTGAATAAAAAGCATTAATATCCATCTAGAAGTCCGTAAAAAATTCAAATGCACACCATAAAATGCACCGTAAGATACAGCAATAGAAGTCAGAATAGCAGTAAAGATATAATGGAATCTCCATTGAATCCATATTGTTGATTTTATATAATTTTTAATCGCCGTGATTCATTAAAATAAATATTATTTTGGCACTGAAACACATTCGGAATTATTATTTACTTCAATTTAAAGGCAGAGTTAAAACTAATCAACAAGTTGCAATATTTTCTTGCCGTTCTTTCTAAATAAGAGACGTGATAGAAAAAAAAAAGAAGAAAACAACATAAAGCAATAAAATTAGCCATATCGGGTAATCGGATGTTTACTGAATGATCTACTTTTAAAAGACAAGCTGCATACCGCCATATTTCAATCAGAAGATTCGTCATATGAACTAAAATTACATGTGAAAATAATCTGCAACATTTTTTAATGAAAACCATAAATGCTGATACAATTGCTCATTGTTTTTGTCTGTAGAGATCTTAATTTCAAAAGTATATCCAATTCGGTAATAATGATTTCTCAGTTTTTAATCATTTTTATTGAACTTGTATTGTTTCACGTTTATAAAGAACGGATTTCGTGACCGCTTTTTATTTCTTGTTGCAGTAAAGTCTAGAAATTTTGTATATTTGCGAGTCCTCGTTAACATTACATTATTACAATGTTTTCAAAATTTAATTGCCGCGAAAACAAGATTAATTGCTTAAATTTAATTGAATTTTGATTCCTTATGACCAGAGCCACTTCATAAAGAATACAAGAAAAAAAAACTATTATGAAAATTATAATAATGAATTACGAAATTTATTTAACAATAAAATGCAGGAAATAATGATAAAAAAAGACTTTAAAAACGCACTTTTATTGCCACATTACAAAGTAGAAAATAATTTTTTTATTAAAAATCTGGTGGCAAAGCAAAAATCACAGAACCAAAAACAGCACAATTATAAATTTAAGCTACTGTAAATATAAGAAAGAAAACTCATAACATTGTAATTTAATTAAAAATTTTCTATTAGCATTTCACTCTTTTTATATGTCTTCAAAAACTTGTTATATTCCGCCCTTTAATCAGCAAAACGGAATATAACAAAAATCTTTTTTTTAATGTTAAATAGTTCTATTCGTATTATCACGATTCTCAGCATGAAATTCAGTAGGAAACTAACTCTACTCATTCTTAAGTTTCACGATTATATTTTCGGAAATTTAGCATGGTTTTTAACATTAAATTTAATCTCTCTTCAGCAGTCAGTCAACGATCATTAAGGGATGAGCAAAGCACAAGTAAATAGTTGCAAATTACAATTTGAGAATGATGCGCATGAGAAGCCAGATTTGACGAAAGCCAATAGTTTTTAATGAATTTTAAATGTCTTTCAAATCATGGAAGGTATTGTTTGACATTAGATTCTAAAACTCACCGCGCTTTCGCGCATGCATTAGGATGGGTTTAATTTGTCAAAATAGGGGTGAAAGGAAAGATGAAAGGTGGGGATGTTTGCATTTAACAATAAAATAAATTCGGATAACGCGAGATTTGAATTAAAATAATACGGTCAGAAATGACATGATATGTGAAAAAAAAATTGAACAAAAAAGTATCTAATAGGGCGAGAATCAAAGGTGAAAGAATAAAGAAGAATTCCGGAAATGCGCTCATCCTTCCGCGTCTCTCCCCTTAATGAGATAGAATCGTCGAAAAGTGGTCATCTCAGAATACTGAAACGAGCAGTACCAATCAGCATGAATTAGTGGTAACTCTTTATTTCATTTACCTCATGCAAATCACGACATAAAAAATAATAACTTCTTTCAGATTATTTTCATTAATTTACAAAAAAAAAAATTAATTATGCATGATAATTTTCAATTATGGTCAGAAATTAAGTTTAGCAAGAAGAAAAAATTCAAGTAATAAAAAATCTTATTTATGTAAAAAAAAACAATTAATACAATACTTATAAACCTATATACAATACATCTCTGGCTAACCGAATTAAGGTGAGGAGACAGGAACATTTCGGATTTTTTCAGTTAAGCCACGAGCATGTTTTACTCTAGTAAAACATGTTCGTGGTTTAACTGAAAAAATTGTTATCCGTATTTGTATAACAATCCATTCGTATGACAATTCCATTTCGTATCTAATTATGGCATATTATTCTGAAATGTTTTGTGTGTAAACGAAATCAAAACCCTCTTTGAAAGTTACACTAATATTAAAATTAAAATTTTAATATTAAGGCACAGTTTATAGCATAGAAATTGCACATTTAAAGACATTCATAAATTTCATGACTTCACGGATTGTAATTACTCTTTGTGATGCAGTATGTATTTAAAGGAATATCGGATAATCTAGGATTTAAGTAAGCCGAAATTTGAAGAATGTGGGTTTACAGTACTTCGAATTCTATCAATCTCGATTCTAAATTTTTTTTTTCAAGAGAATAAACTACTGCCATTACAAAAATACATGAAAACCACGTGTAGTAGTTAAAAAGGGTAAGCAATGGCTTATAGAATATTTTTAAATAAAAAAAATTGCTTTGAAATTTGATAATTTTCTGTACACATAATTAACTGCTCGATAATTTTCAGGTACACATAATTCATTATTCTATTTAGTTACATATATTTTTGGCATCATTCATTGAAAAAAAAGCATCAAAACATGTAAAATAAAAAGAAAACAAGTGTGCAATTTTATACTTCTGTAAAGAAACAATAAAAAAAGCTACTCAAGGTTGTTTTTTTAACCAGAAAAAAAAGCTCAATTTTTCTCAATATGATCAAATGCACTCTAATAAAATAATTCACAATGTATTAGATCAAGTTTAAAGACTCGAATAAACTTCCATAAAAAGAAGAGAGACAATAGAGCATTTGTCAGAAAAGAAACGAAAGATGAAAAGTTAAACGGGAAAAGGGAACGCATCTCCATTTTCATTCACGTTAATGTTTCATTTATTGCCAAGAATGTTGAGAAACAGTTTGTTCAACTGCTGTGCATGGGCACGAATTTATTTCATAAATCAAACACAAATGTCTGAAGAGGACGAGAGAAAAACATCTGTGCTAGGAAAGGAAATATTTAACAGCCATTTATTTTAAAGTGGATCAATTTAAGATAAAAATGTAAAAGCGATTCTGATCCAAAAAACATCGTACTGTAATTTTGTTTTTGACTAGATTAATTTGTCTTTTATTTACTTTTAATTATAGTAGCAATAATGTCTTTAATAGCAGATGATACTTCTCACTTTATTATAAAAATTTCTTTTAAATAAAATAATATAATACACAAAATTATCTAATTGTCCGAAACTTTTTTTTAAAAATTGATGATGAACTATCAAATAAAATTCGAGAAATTAATAAAAAAACATAATTTTAAAAAATATATCTGCCCTAACTTATAAACTATTTCTTTGAAATAAGCATTATTTTAAGAAAATTAGAAAATGATCTTTAAAAAAAAATCAAGCAGCAAATAGCTTTATACCACAAAAATAATTGAAACAAATTGAAGTAAAATTCTCAACCGGAAGCAGAAGACATAATATTAAGTACAATATATTTTAGTTAATGTTTATGAACAAATTGTAGGTTAATATCGTTATAAGACATATGAAAAAATTGTTCAATATTCTATAGAATAGAACGCTGGGGCTTGAGCAACCAAATTTGGTACGTCATTACTTCATAAAAAGTAGATGCTCATTATGAAATTTTTTTTTCAAATTTTATTAAATTTTTAGTTAAAAATTTATCGAAATGTTGATGTTTTCAATCACTATCTTCTCAACATGTAATAACTCCAAAAACATTTTCAACCACTTTAAAATTTTTAAAAAAATTAGCTTTTCAGTGACAACTTTATTTTCTATATACAATATTTTCCTCAATTCTAACGAATTAAAAAAATATTTCAATTATATTTTGCAGCAATATTTTTCACTATTTTATTACTTATATTTAACACATACGCTTTGCAACAACATAAGATACATTTTTTATATAGTAATCTGCTACAGTTAAATGTAAATTTTAATAACAAAAAAAAAAACGAATCACACTTAAAACATTATCATGCTATAATATTTTGAACTAGAAATTTAAACTGCCTATTATATTCTTTAAATAAATCTTTTTTTAAAACGACATAAAATCAGAATGCGTGCTCACATATGTAGAAGGGGTATGCGCTTTTCTCCATTAATAAAACACTTGACACAATTTATCCATATTCATATTAGAAAAAGCAATGGTGATAAAAATCACTAAATGTTCCATATATGAAAAAATAAATACTTCTTTATAAAACATTATTTACTGTAAAATAATAAACACATCCCTACTAATAATAAAGGAGAATGTGTATCCGGGTATATGTTGATATTCTACAGACTAGGCCATTTGATCTAAAGCTACTAAAATGGCACAAATATACTTTGGAGGTGAGAATGTGCACTTCCGAGTGATTTTAAAATTTTAATTAAAAATTTAATGAAAAGTTGGCATTTTCTCACAGTAATCTCAGCAGATATTATTACACAAAATTGATTTTTACAGTATTCTAACATTTTTGAAAAAATCTTTTCTATTATTTAAATGATTTTTTTAAAATTTAAACAATTAAAAAATATTGTTTGCGTAAATTTCCAAGGTTGAAATGAAATTCAAATCATTTTTAGTATTTCATCAAATATTTAACATGATTTCCTGCTGCTGTTGAAAACTTAGAATGGAAGATTCTGTCTGCTATCGTCTCTGTTAACATGAGGGATAAAAAAGTTAAAATTTCTATATTGCGAAAAATAAGGTACAATGAGAAGATAGACTACTCAATAGTAATATTTTTAATGGCACTATATTATCATGGGATATGACTTCATCAAATAAGTTCATATAAACAAAATAATAATAATAATAATAACACGTGCAAGGCGACTAAAATAATACAGACTTAATGTCTACCTTAATTTGATGCTTAAAAGTATTTTGTCGAGGAAATCATAAAAACTAAAGAAAGCGTAAAATATTTAATTGAATTTTGACGCATTATACGCCAATGAACCAGTTGGTCGCCAAACATGGTAAATAATTTATAATTATACCAGAAGATAATTACATAGTAGATGATCTGACAAAATATATTATAAAATTATAATTATAATTCTAAATTTTCATTAATAATCAAACCCTTTCAAAAAATATTTTTTTTAAAATGATAAATGCCTAAGTAATACCGGATAATTAATTAGTTAACATTTCTTTTCAAATACAACTTGCAATTAAATTTTTCAGAAATTTTGAAAAACCCACAGATAATTTAAAATAAAATAAAATGCCCACAAAAGTAGTAACCTATAACACCTTAAACTAATAAAATTTTAATTCTGAATACTTTAACTAATAAAATATTTTTAAAAAATTTATTGGTTTGGAATAGTAAAATGTTTGCAAAGAATTTATATTTAAATTTCGTAATTGGAAGTTCAATGACCTGTCCTTCTTACTTCGTAATGTAGCATACATATCTTTAACCCCACCCACCCCTCCCTTTCCATAACATGTCCATTTTGCTTGCTTATGTAAATACAAATATGTAAATATTTATAAATACTAATGGGAAAAATCTCAAATAAAATTCTTTTCAATAATAATTATGAAATATATTTTTTCATTAGAAAAATATTTTTTGTAACGTAATGAATGTATGATTTTAAGTAGAAATGATCTAAGAATCTCGTCTCAATTCTTTCAATTATTTTATCAAAATTTATAAATTATTAAGTAATGCCTAAGAAGCATTAAATTCTTAATAGCATCGACAGAAAAAAATCTTAATCAATTAATGAAATACTGCAATATTATTATCAACATAATAATATTGTTAACATTATTAATATGTTTACTAGGTATATCAACAAATGGACAAAAAGTTTTATTTTTATTTCTAATGTATAGCTTAATATATTAAGAATGTTGCACTATTAATGTATTAATTAATAACCATATTAAAATACAGGGCCTCCAAAACTCCTGCCCGAATTCCATTCACTGACAGGTGTTAAGTTGAACTAGGCGTAATTCGAATTTATATTTTGTAACAATATTTCTATTTAAACGGATCCTAAAAATTTTACATAAAATTCAATAATTCAGATTATACACGTATAAGTATCATGAATTAAGAAAGAAATACACAATATGCATTTTGAGGTATATCCCATGAAAAAAATATGACCTCAAATTATCTACATTTTATTTTAAAATTTAAAATTTATAATGTGTGTATAGTTGTACGTGCGCATGGCCATAATGCACATGAAACTGGAGAAAGTAAGCATCATATTTTTAAATTTTTTTTTAAATAATAAAATGTCATAACTTCACCTTTATCAATACAGATGAGAAGAGAAGAACCACTCCCTCAATGTTGAAACTAGCGTTATAAAAGTTACGAATTAAATTCAAGGCTGGACAGTCTCAATATTTATTAAGTGCGATGCTGCAAGCCTTCGTGTATCATTACTTAGAATAACAGACACAATAAGTGCACATTACACATGCTGGAACACTTAGATGACATACTCCGCGTCGGAAACGAGTGCACATAAATTTCAACAACCAACAGCTTAACCTGAGAACGCTAGACACATCTTTCCGGCACTAGTTCAAAGTCCAGGCACGAAGGCAGGAAGAACACCATTTATATTATTTACCTTTACAACATCCTTCCTACCGAGAGCACAGAAGGTGCCTTATCTTGTTTAAGAAAAGCCGTTAAGAGCTCGTCTGTTATCAGTGACGTCGGGCTGTATGTACACACTCAGTTCGACTCAGGTGAAAGCAGAATGAAGCAGAAAAGAATGTTTTTCAAACGAATCTGACCACAAACGAAAAAGGAAGTTGTGAAAGATGGTTCTGAAAATAAAAATGCTAATTGGCAGACAAAAATCTAAGAAAAAAAATGAAAAGTGTAGTGGGAACAGGAAAATTTCATTCTGAGAATATGAAGTTAGTTGGCATTCTGTCCCTTTTTAAACGAATATTCGAATATTTAATAATAATAATTTTAAAAATAAGTGGGGAAAACTAGCTAGTTAAGTCTAAAAAAAAGCTTTTTTCTTTTTTAAATTCATAGTGTGTAACATCTGTTCAATAGCTCCTCTTTAAAAACTGTTTTTTTTTTTCTTTTCTTTTTTTCTTTGAAATAGAGCACTGAAGGGGTACCTGATAAATATTGAATAGAACGATCATAATAAATATTTCAAATCAGCAGATGAGCTAGGATTATCCTCATTTTTTTTATAGTACTCTGAAAACTTCTCAAAAACAAAATCATATACTGAAGAATTTTCAGATATTCAGACGAATAATACAAGTACCTCAAAGAAATTCAAAGGAATTGTGTTTTAACTATTAATACGAGAGATTATAAAAAAGTACTCCGGTCTGTCTGGACCGCCACAAATGTGCTAAGGGTATTAAGAATCACGCATAATAAACTCCAGAATGAGTGTCATATGCATGGAACTCTCACTTGGATGTTCATGTCGTCAAGAGCGAAGTGACTGTTAATCAATTATCCCCATCATTATTGGAGAACCATGAACTTGATTATTTAACTCGAGCTGTTTCCTTTGAGATCCCGTTATTAGAGATAAATAATGAAAACTATACCGAAGTCATTTCGTGCACCAGATCATCTTATTTTTCCAGTCCATTTCGCATCCAGTCAATTGACAAATGCAATGACACTGATAAGAACTCTGCAAAATAAACATATGCTATTCGTTTAATATCTAGCTATGGGAAAAAAAGAAAAGGTAATTCATCAGTCGTCATAACAAAAAAAGTATGTATTAGAAATTGAACCCAACAAGGTGTTTTTAAAACACATAGCAGCTAGATTCTAACTCATATGTATTTAGTTTAATTTTATTTATGTCCCATTTAAAACTAAAACCATTTTGGGATAAGGGCTTTTTAAACTGTGATCAGAGAAAGTGGACAGGAAAACAGCAAAAGCCCTGAACAAGCGAGAGGACATTTGGTTGGATGTACCGGCGTTCCGACGACCTGTGCCGCCTTGAGCCAAGGTACATTTTGCCCGCTTCCCCCTCTCTTGTGGTTCTCCGGGGTTCTTTGAGTTCTGTTCCATTTTACCAACAATTTGAGGGAAGCTCCGGACCGACATCCATAGGCGGGGGTGGTCCAACAGTGGGTCAGTTGACAGATTTATGACCAAATTCGTAAGTCTACGTGTCGTCGGAACACGACTTTATGCAATTCTTTAGTGGAATTGGGTTTCAAATCTCGTAGTCTCTCATTCGTATGCGAGACCTTACTACCAAGCCGCAGTCTTCGTAATTAAAGCTGAAATATGCGTGAAATTTTTATTATGAATAAACTAATATATTACTGATAACAATGTTATTAGATGATAGATGTCAATTTGATTCTTTCATTAAGATAGATTCATACATATTTTTGATATTTAATTAATATCTATTGAAAAAATAGACGTATAGCATCAAAATTTATGGAAATTCAAATGGCAACACAAGGCAGGATAGGAAAAAATAATTGCTAGATTTACTGCTTGTTTAAGACAATGACGAATGCAATGGACATTTACCAATCTGAGTGCCAATTGTGAAGCGCATGAAAACATGAATATCAACATTTTCGCATCAGGTTATAATTTTATTATTATTATTAATGAAAGCAGAACTTTTAAAAAAACATTTTCTATTCAGGAAAATTATTATTTGAATTAAAAAAATGTAATAAAATCTTCCACCGGTAGTAATTAAAATTTGCCTAATAGCGTTTGAAAAGAATTAAACAGGAAATGTAGCTACATTCTTTTCTAAATCCAAGATTAAAAATTTATGAATCAAATCAATGAATATAGTAAAATCTGAGTTTAAAACTATGGTAGAGTATAATTATTCAATATTCCATTTTAATCGTATCTGGCTCTAAATTAATTAGAAATCATAAATCAGAAAAATGAATTTTATTTTTCATAACCGCTAGGAAAGGAAGCTGTTCATTCTGATATACGTAGAATGTATCAAAGCAACCATACATTTAGTGCCGGTATTCTAAACCGGCGAGACCGAGTGATTAATGTTGTCTTAATATTTCTGTAAGTATCTTTGTATCTCATTCAATTAATTTCTTTCAGTTTTTTTTTCTTTTTTTTTTTCCTGAATTAATTATTTATTTCAACGTCCGTAATGAAAAGACTGTTTCAATGGACCAGCCTGAAGACTGTGATATTGAATTCAATTATAAGGTTGTACTGTTCGTTTCAGTATTCTAAGACGACCACTTTTCGAAGATTCTATCCCATTAAGGGATGAAACGCGGTAAGAATGAGCGCATTTCCGGAATTCTTCATCCTTTGATCTTGATTCCTGCTCTAATACATACTTTTTCGTTCAGTTTTTTTTTCACGTGTATGTTAATATTGTGTCTTTTCTGACCTTATTATTTCATTTTAATTTAGTCCGCGAGTAATCTGTGTTTATTTTATTGTTGAATGGAAACATCTAATTTCATCTTTCCTCTCACCCCTATTTTAACGAATTAAACCCATCCTAACGCATGCGCAAAAGCGCGAAGAGTTTTTAGAATCCGTTGGCAAACAATAAGTGTGAACGTCTTCTCCTTTCATCCCTATTTTGTCGAATTAAACCCATCCTAACGCACGCGCGAAAGCGCCGAGGATTTTAGAATTTGTTTGCAAACAATATGTGCTAAAATGTGCCGTGATGCTAAAGTTGCAATTTTTGTAATTAGAAAATCTTCTAAGCAAAGAAGCGATTATATTGTCTTCACATTCTCTTAAATATAATTTTACATTTCATTTAAGCTAGGTCTTAATAATTTATTTGTTGACTATATATTATCTCTTTTTATTTCGAAAATTTAGTAAAAAGATAAACCAATCCGACAAGATATTTTACATGCTGAGTGTTCTTTCAGTCTCTTTCAGTATTATCCGACACGGAAAATATTCATTCGTGTTGGATGATTGAAATTCTTGTGTCATGCAAAGAGTTGCCCAATATCTAGCAAAATGCGGTAATATTTCATATTATCGGCCAAGATTTCATTCAAACATTTAAAATCGTTCTAAAAGAATTCCCCAGCATTGGTAAACGTACTGATAGTCTGACCGCAGAATACTAGGAACTTTCTTACATGCTTAAGTCGTAACCGAATGCTGCTTGATAATATAGCAAAGTTATGCTTCAGATATTAATATCCTAGATCTTTACTTAAATATATATATGTTATAGAAAAAAAAATTAAAATAGCACTAAATTATTCACTTTAGTGTAACATATAAGTTGACAAGAAAGTACGGGAAAAAAGTGTTAATAACTACACATAAAAATTAAACATTTAGATTTCGATGGTTGCTTTGTTTCAAGCTATTCAAAATTATACAGGGTGAGTACAAATGATGAACCTGATTTAAAAAAATCATATTTTCGAAACTACTGCATATATTACAATAAGTGACACATTTATTTAAAAAGAAATATTCCAAGTTTTTTTTCAGTTACAAATATCCGATGTGTGACCCTCTTGTTACACAGCATGCGTCCCATATGTAATCCAATTCATTCCAAACATTTTGTAGCATTTTGTTGTTGACATAAGCCCACAAAAGGAAATCATTGAAACAAGACATTGTTTATGTACCACCAATGCCGAAAACACTACCAGAACTTAAAGAAAGCATTTGTGTAGCATTCAGAACCATTGACAGAATGATGTTACAAAATGTTTGGAACGAACTGAATTACAGATTGGACGTATGCCGTGTAACAAGAGGGTCACACATCGAAACATTTGTAACTGAAAATAACTTGGTATATTTCTCTTTAAATTCATGTATCACTTATTATAATATGTGCAGTAGTTTCGAAAATATGATTTTCATAAAATCGCGTCCATCATTTGTACTCACCCTGTATATCACGTTTATTTTCTTTTGAAATTTATGAAGTTATAGCACGAAATTTCTGGACTAGATTTTCTTATACAAAAAGTCACACGGGCCTGAAAACTTAGCTCAACAAACACAATGGATTCGAACAACATTTCACAGCGCAATAAGAAAGAAAAAAAAAATAAGTAACGATCACAATTAGCGGCCAGTGAACTCATATAGTCTTTTGATCATGACACCGAGATTCTCTCACATGTCTCTGCTTAAAAAATACAATATGGTAATCCTATCACACTGTTTATTTTAGACGCACGCAACTTCATCGTGCTTTTCCAGGAAGAAAAATCATCAATGACAGGATCGAGCCGAAACGTTTTCACAAGTAGCACCGCCAGCGGCTTGGTATAGTAAGACTATGCTATGTCATGTCTAAGAAAAAGCATCCATTTATTTCTCATTCATCGACTCCTAGTCTTATTCTCCAATTTGTCTTTAAAATTATAAAAGAAATGAAAAAAGTGCTACCTTCGTGCTTCCTCTATCTGACGACAGAAACCCAGACATTTTTGCCAACCCTCGTAATGCTACCGAACACCATAACTTATATTCTATAAATTCTCTTCAATTTACTTTTGATCTTTTCATTACGTTTACAAACTTATTAATAATTATTTTTTTTTAATTTTATAATGAGTCTTGTGCCTTCATATTTTTCGTATTAACCATCACTATGTTCACAAGTATCATTCACGTTATTTCCAATAACTTGAAACTACTTTATGATTTTCAATTTAAAATATTGTATTCGTAGAATAAAAGTTACTCTTTAATACTGCTTAAATATACTTAAATATGATATATTGTTAAGATAATACGACAAATACTATTTGTGAGTAAGCACAAGTGAGTATGTCATTCAAAGCGCTTGAATATCACTCAAGTACATTAAGTGACAAGTATCACTGAAACATTATTTAACGATTATTTATTTGGATACAAAGTCACCCTTAGATCAAAAATCAGTGTATCTAATTGCCTATCAATGTTTGTAATGCCGAGCATTTAAAAATATTCCCACCCATCTGAAATCCCAACTTCTGTTTTGGCCGCAACAATTCAATTCGGTGTTTTTTTTTTGTTTTTTTTTTTTGAGTATGCGAATAAGTATGAATAAAAATGCGTTATGGGTTTGTAAACTTCACTTTTTTTTATCTACACTTTTTAATGCTGATTTGTAACAAAGAGGAATGAGCAGAGGTCTGCAGTTTTTAATATGGTAGGTAATTCATTATATTCTCTTTTCACGAGGCAGTGAAGGGAGAATATGATATTTCTAACTTTTTACTTTTGGCAATTTTTTTATTAAAATTTTGTATTTGGCAATGCATTTTTTGTGTTAGTAGATTACTATTTGTACAGATTAATTTTTAATGATTAATCTTGATCTAAGTGTTCGAGAAATTTTTCAGTTCATCGAATTCTGGCTTTATTGATTACTTTAAATGTTACTATATATTTACATCAAAAGGGCATTACAACTTATAATCTTATGTCGTTATTAAACTCTCTGCCAATGTACATGAGAATTTGTATTATAGATTCCATTAATTTAATCGGAGGAATCAGATCTAAGACATTATGAAAAGGATAACAGACCATCCAGACTAGTGCTACTTCTAATGTTTATTATATCATTCATGTCTAATTGCAGTTCCATCTTAGCGTTTCCTGACATTAAGTTTTGGGAGAATTGAGGATATGTTGGATCACAGTTTTGAAAAAGCCATGTTAGGAATTTGTTTGAAATACATTTTTATACAAGTACACCTGCAGAAAATTACCTAAGATGTAAGAAATGTTTTTTCTCCGCATGAAAAATTCACATTTTATTTAACCAAAGTACCTGATTTTGTCATTACTCCGTATCACTCAAATTATTTCAATTTGATTGTAACACTATTTTATTCCGGGGTTGTGTGTTTTTTTCCCCGTTGGAATTGCTTACCGTGGTGTAAAAGGGGGAAACATAAAACTTCATAATATCAGGATTTTAATACATTATATACATTATATTACATTATATTAAATACATTATATTAAATACATTATATTAAATACAAGGAAAGCAAAAAAGAAACGTTTTAAATAGAGGAGAAATTGTTATAGACATGTGGGTTAATACTTTATTATTTCTATTCCTCTACTTGAGACATTTATTCTTCCGCAGTTTGCAGCTGTCCGGGATATTCATAAAATGTATTAAAAGAAGATTTATTTTCTTTCTCCATCTGTACAAATATCTTGAACATTCATAATCATTACACATAAGTGATTCAGTAAAAGGAAATTTCAACCGTTTAAATACTCGCTAATTTTAGACGTTAAATGCAATAAAAAAATAATAGTGCGTGTGTAAGTTAATATGATAACAATCAAATTGTTTTAAATAAATATCATTCAAAATTTCCATATTATAATGAGAGATTGCAAATATAAATTAAGATAAATCGACAAAATTTCTCTATTTTTAACGAATAAAAGTTTGAAATTCCTATTTATTTAGATAAACATCAAAATTCTGAGTTTAAAGCTTCTAAAAAACTTAATACACCATTAACCATTTTTAAATAAACAAGCAATTAAGTAACATTTTTTTTCAACGGGATTTTAGATAGTTACATATTAACTACATCAAGGGCAAGCAAAAAATAATACATGTCCACACGGACAAAATACAATAAACAATTTTAAAAAAATCGTTCATAAAAAATATTCTTAACTAATCGATAATCAAAGGAGTTGTTGATCCGTGTAATATTATTTGTTTAAAATTGGAAAAGTAAACTGTTTATTAATTCGAATGCTAGAAATGTTTTTAAAGCGATGATGATGATGTATCCGCGTTACCACGGAAAGGGGGTGCAGTAGCTTTTGAGGGTAAAGACCCCTGAGCACTCGAGGGCAGAAGTCTGACTTCCAGCTCATATGAAGATGAAACTCACGCATTCGCTTGCACAACCCCTTTTTACAGGGGTTGTGCAAGTAATCTGTGTATCACACACACCTCACAAGTTTAGTATAGTTAGATTAACGTCCCCTTGTAAAGCAACACTAGGGCTATTTTGAGACGGAGCTCGTAATTTTGAACCGCGGTCAGATGACGAGGACGACACCTGAGCTGGCACCCCCCCCTCCACGCCACACCACACCAGCGGGAGGACGTTTGGCATGACGGATTTAACGTGCAATAGACCTTCGGCTACACGACGGTTCTTCGGCGGAATCGGGTCTCGAACCTGAAACCTACGGCTCACAAGCCGAGACCTCACCACCAGGCCACCGCGGTCCATGCCACACACCTCACAAATAGAACACAGATGAAGAACAGCCATGCCCGAACCAGGATTCGAACTCGGGATGCCCAGATCACGGGGAAGATGCGCTACCTCTAAGCAAGGACGCCGGCTTTTGAAGCGATATTCCACCAGATAATTAAAATAGTACCATTTCGAGTTTATCCGAGTATAAATTTAGACAAAAAAATTAATTGAATTCTACTTTATTGTTATATGCAATCCAAAATTAAGGTTTTGAAAACAAACAGCGGATAATGCTTCGTTGATTCTCTGTTTTTAAAGTTGGAAGTAATTGGAATGTATCATTTATAAAATATGGTGTTGATTCTGTTGTGTAATTTGTTTGTATAGTAATTTTAATGTAAGTGTTTATCGATATGATTTTGCCGCTGTCTGATAAAATTTTCACAAAGTACTATTTTCTAGCTTTATGAAATATTAAACCATGAGCTTAGCAGCAGAATAATATATGATTTACATTAAAAAAAACCAGAGAAATTATTTCATTGTATGGTTACTATCGAAAACGGAAAGAACACAATAGGGCGTATTTTACACAACGCGACCAGCTTGTTCGCCAAGAATGCTGCTTGTGTTTAATTTCAATTGAATCCCTCAAGCGTAATATGTTAATATTCATTGGTTCAAACTGCGATTCATTATTCAAATTGTGACAGGCCTCTAACCCGCATTTTTTAGTAATTCGGCTCAATGTCTGTATCAGCGTCCTTAACAGAATCAAATACCTGTCCACGTCATTTAACACCTAACTGCATGTTATTGGAGCCAATTTCGCTGGCTCATTGCTCATGCAATTTAAGCATTCGATTTCAGCATTAAAATGGCGTGACACAATATATGCTCAACAACATATCCACTGAATTAAAACAAGTTGATAAAAAAAAACTAATCAACCATTTCATTGGATATATTACCTAAATATAGCAAATTCTTAAGAGGATTTTATATAGATATCACGAATAATTAAGTGAAATAAAAAAAAATTCATTACAAAATTACCATTTTTTTTCACAATTGTCGAGAAACACATTATTAAATATTTGTATAAACAAGGAAAATAGTTTGACAGTAACGAAAAGTATTGTAGTAATACGCGTAAAGAATTTAGAAAAAAATCCACAACTCCACTGACATCAATAAAAAAAAAATCTTTCGAAGTTTAATATGGTGCAAGAACTATTTTTGCAAGACAAAACTTCCGGAAGCAGACATTGAAAAAGTGCCACAATTTCACATGATTTTTTATTAGTTAAATTGTTTTAAAAATCGGTCCAACATATACATTTCCATCCTTCTAAGTACATCTGAGACAAATTTGTAGCTGTATTAAATATTGCTACTATCACAATCCTTCTCATATTTTTAGTTAACAGCTTTTGTGAAATTGCAAAATGAAATTCAACATCGGCATAACTTTTCAATTCAATCATTATAAGCATTTTTAAAGACATTAAAAATATTTATTTTCGAAAAACATATTAGTACATGAAAATTTTTTTCAATGACATTAAATAATAAAATATCTCTGGGATTTATATTTAGTTCTTTTTCAACCATTTTTTAAAAAACAAAAAACGATAATGCCATATTTTTTGGAAAAAATTATCATGAATAAATCGAATCCATTCAGTTGACATCATAATACAAAGAATTACATAAAATAAATTTCATTTAAAGTGCGCATTTCTAGACCATCATAATTATTTTAATATACTTGAAAAAATTTGCTGAAATAATTTAATTAATCAGTTTCTTTCGTGTTATACGAAATTTATATAAAAGAATAGCATTAAATCACTTAGACTATAAAAAATAAGAAAATATAATAAATTTTTACGATAAAAAAAGTTTTTATGCTGATCAAAAATAAAGTAAACATTTGCAAAATTTACAGAAATTTTTTTTAAATGACTTTTTTTAAAAAATTCATAATGCTTCAAATACACTCATTAAGAGTAAAAATGAAAACAGCTTAAAATAAGCCATTCAAAGATATTGATTAACAAATATATAAATTTTTCGCACACATCGTGCCCATTATTCTAAGGTAATATATTATGTTTGTCCGATAATTTGACATCTGCCGCGGAAAAATAAAATCCCCGGATTAGCCTAGTTACTGACGTAAAGCTGATTTGTGATAAGATTATTTCTTGTAAGCGCGGTTATTTCCTATTGCAAAAAATGACTAAAAACAATCTAACAAAGATTTGAGTAGAATATAGGTCCAATTGCAACTTAATGCATATTAAGCCTTCCATTCAGAGTCCAAGATAAAATTAATTAAAGGATAGATTATTATAAACATAAATTGAGAGTTTCTTTTTCTGGAATTCCTTCATAATGAAAAAGATTTGATTAATATTAGTTATATAACCTTTTTTTTAAATAAATATTAAATAAACTTTGAAATATTATTACTTAAGTCATAACATTACTATCACTACAAACGCAAAAATGGCTAATAACATTTTAAAGAATAATAGATATAACTAAATAAAATTGTAATATTAGAGAGGAATTAAGGCTCTAATTTACTTACAAAAATATACAAAGCTGTTAAAACCATTTAGTTAGTTACATTGTTCAAATTATCGTTTATATAATTTTAATTATTCTGTAACAGATCGTTGAGAAAAACAGCGAACTTTTTTATTACTTCATTAACAAATCAAAAATAATAACTAATATATCTTTTACATGAGGAAATATGAAAAATTTAACTAATACTGAAATCTTTGGAATTAAGTATCAGCCAATCTAAATGCATATTATTTTAGACTTTCTCACTAAAGGATTTGATTTGATAATAACAATGCAACTTTAACAAGCTTAAATAAATTATGTCCAGAAACAGAAATTCCTCTCTAACATTTAAAAAAAATAAAGCATTAAAAGTAAAGTTTGCGTACAAACGCAACATAAACGAACAAAAATATATGACTTGAATGCACAACAAAGCTGCAAAAGTCTTTCGTTATCGGCTTTTTTTTTCTTTCTGATACTAAAATGACTGCTTTATCAGTATCTTATCAGTAAGAATTATTTGACATTTTCGACACACAAACAATTATCTTTCGGAAAAATACTAGAATAGAATAAAATAGCCTTTTGTAATCATGCAATAAAGATAATCTCAATAAAGATCAAAGCTAATTTATTTTTCCAGTTTATCAAATTTGATTTTAAAAAATAAAACGTCACATTACTCAATATAAATAATTCGTTCTTTTTTCTACATCCTTTAGGAAAATATAAAATAATAAATTAAATATTGCTAATTTTTCATTCTAGTTTAGATTAAGGCTTAAAAATTCAACAGTTTTAAATAATTTATTTTTAAAAATAAAATGATATGTTAAAAAAATCAAATATCCAAGTAGATGATATTAACACATAGATGGCATAGATAGCAATAACTAAATATAGTACAAGCAAGATTCATAACCGAACAGTCGTTTTGATTTGTGAATCTTGCCTCTGATATTTTGTTCACTTATATGTTTTCTCTCAAGCTACATTTCTTGAAATTCTTGTCTTTTGAAATGTTAAACATTAATTTTTGTATCTGTGGAAAATATAATTTTAAAAAAACATTTTCCCCCTTTCTGATACAATGAAGCAGTAGTATAGAGAAGAGTCAATTCGAAAACAAGCGGATTAGCGTTCCAATGTCTTTGGGTCCAAAACATGCCTATTATGCTTGTTCCCGACCGGAAAGCGTTGTTAATGGTTAAGGTTTTTTTTAATTCTGTAATTACTATACGACATACCGTCATATGTATTTCTGACTGGCTGACCCAGACGGCAGCAGGTCTCGCAAGATATGGGTGAGGTAACGAATAGTTAACGAGGACAAAACTATTCGTAATGTATCTTTATTGCCTTGGTGCATTAGAACATAACTTTTAACAGCCGATTTTCCAATTGCCGAAACAGGAAGTTTTCAAATGACAGAAAATGCCCTTTTTGTGTTTAAAAAAACCTCTACACATATTATTTATTTGAATCAAAACAAAAATTCTTGAATAAAGAAAGCGGGTTTCATTGCTTGAAATCTGATACTAAATAAATGTCAGTTAATTATATAAACGAATCTTACAATTGACTCATACCGGTGTGAAAAAAAAGTCTAATGTTAAATCATTTCATTTTCCATAGAATTATTTATTTCCGATTCAGTATCTTCTGCATCATTTTCTTTATTTTATAATTTTTAAAATATAATGAATTCTTCCAGATCATTTTAAAGTTCATATACGCAAATGGAAAACAGATTAATGATATCTACTGAAATTATATTTTGACTAAAATTTTTAACAAATAAAATTCTATGCAAAAACGTTTTCAAGTGTGCTATCGAGAAATTAAATATTTTATTCGTAATTAAATGTAAAACATAGCTTTAAAAGCTAACTTTTCCAATCATGTGACAATCATTTGAATATTGATTAATAAATTGATATCAGGATAAATTTTTAATGAAATTAGAATCTTAAATCATACAAAATAAATTCTGGAAATAAAAATAAAATTTTCAAACATCATTAAAACCGAAAGTTTCATTTAATTTTATCTTTTATGAAACTAATGAAATAAAATCTCAAATTAATTAGAAAATATTTTACAAAAAGTTGAATAAAACCTGAATAATTTAGTAATTCAAATCATTTATATTATAGGAAAAATAGAAAACGGATTTCAAAAGTACATTTGAAATAAATATTATTTAAAAACATAAAAAATTAGTTAAAAAATTCAGCTATTTTACAATTATAATAACTATTAATACTATGAAATAGAGACAAAACTATTTATCGTTCATTGATAAAAGAAAATGTGGCAAAAAATTACGCATAGGCTCTTTATTTTTTAAAGCAATCAAATACATTCAGTAAATATTGATTTAAAATTTTTGAAATAAAAACTTAAATTTAATCCCAAGATAGAACAAAGTAAATAGTGTATGATTATGAAAGGAATGGCAAGGAAATTATTAAGTGAACAAGGAAATATTTAATAGAGAAAGAAAGATCTATCAAATTTGTAGTTTTTTATTTTTTGGAAGTTTGGAAATAGAAGTTAATCTCAAAAATCGTAAATTAGCTCTGGAAAATAAGAATTAATAATACAAGGAGAAGAAAAATGTTAAATTAATCTTCATACATTTACAAATTTCTATATCTTGCTTTTAAGCAGATCTACTAATTAATTTTATCAAAAACATTTCATTACAATGATGTGGTTGATTTCAGAATAATTTTTATTGCATTATAAATAAATTTCAAGTAAAAGCAATAGACGCCAAGTTTTCGATAAATAAATTCGTAATGATTGATAAAGGAATACAATAATTCCATATATGCTAGGAGCATTATTTTAATTCATATCCAAAAAATATGCACAACAGTAAACAGAAACAAATGTGTATAAAATAAATACTCACTTAAAAAACTAAATTCCTAAAAAAATACTCAACATATCCCCATTTAAAAAATATAAATAAATTTCGAAACAATAATTTTTGAAGCTTTTTAAAAATACCCATGAAAGAAAATTCGTTATAGTCTGTATAGAGTAATAAACAAATTTTAAAATCACTTGGAAGCCTAATTTCAATATTATTAAAGGAAAATGTAAAAAAAAAAAAGTATCTACTTCTGCTTATAAATCCACGTTTTGTTGAAGTGAAAATGAAAATAAAACAAACTTGGTTCTATTAGCAGCGAAAACCGAAAGTTATAAAACTATTTCTATTCTGTCTTCCGGTTTCGAAATCAGAGTATCTTATTAGGGGAAAAACAACATAAATTACGAAAATAAGATAAGAAATCACTTGAGATAACATAATTAATATCTGTTATAAAGTATACCGTAACGAAAAAAAAATTTCACCTGGAAATGTTCAAGCAAAATTAAAGCTGTTTAAACCACGAACGGCAGCTACCGAAAGAGCACGCTCAGGGTTTATTAGAATTGTTTCAATCGTGCCAGCAACGGTTATTACCCTTTCAGAAAGCAAAACTACATTAAAAAAAGAGAAGTTCCGACTTCCCGCCTTCTAATAGGCGAGCAGAATCGAAAGTGCGAAGACAAGTACACAGACATCTGGAACTTTGAAACTTTCAAATGTAATCATAAATCAAAGAACAGAGATAGAAATACTATAAATAATTGAAAATACGAATAATATAACATGTAAATACCTTCGCTGCTCTAACACGTTCCAAAACTATCCAAAAACACGCCGCAACAGTCCAATGAAATGCACATTAAACATGGGAATAGATGAAAAGCCCTTACGGTCTCTCTTCTGGAACTACGAGAAATGAGCCCTACTTTCACCTGTTGAAGGTCGGACGATTCCACTGTGGAGGCGCGGTGTTACATCAAGTGGTGGTGTAGGGAGAAAGGTACATCAACAAGCTCGCGGCTCCGCATGAATAGAATTCATTAGAACAGAGACGGTTTAAAAACTGCTTGGATCATTACAGTGTCGTTCGTTGTTGGTTACAATATCTCTGTAATTTTATATCTGCATTTTTTTTATTTATTTCGCAAATGATCTAGCACAAACTGCCGTACTTCCGAATATTTAATTTTTTTAAACTGTTAGGAGAGAAAGATGATTCCTATTATTAGAAGTTCGCGCTGTTTAATGCCAAATGCTGTGAATGAATTATTAATTTAAAACCTAAATATTATCCGAAGCATTTATTTTAGATATCTAATTTTTTTTTTATTTCTGAAATATACTAGCCATTGAAAATGATTGGTTAGTTATTACGATTTTAAACGATTAAATATTTTATCCTTTCCTTCTCCTACTAGTATATTCATTAATTTTTTAATGTCCAGTACGATTCGTACAGAACATTTGATCATAAAGTATCAAATACAAAATTTTTGACATTAATCTGATTATTTCAAGTCTTTTTTAAATTTTTATTTAACTTGATGTTTTACTTTTAAGACAGAATTTAGTACTCAATTTTTCACTCTCTTTTTTTGAAATTACAGTTTTGAATTTGTAAATTTATGCGTTCTCGAAACAATATACTATCTTATTATTTTCAAAACTTGAGTATCACTTAATCGTTTAATTTAAATAAATTTTGATTCGCTACAAGTGACATTGCCTGGTAATGAATTTGAGATATTTATTATCAGAATTAAAGATAAAAAAGTTGAACATAATTTTAACAATTCCGGTTTTTTTTGGGGGGGGGGGAGGTTGTAAGCTGTCGGGTTTTTAAAAAACAAAATAAATAATTACTGTTTTTTTTTAATACACCGATGAGTTCTTTTTAATACTCTTCTTACTAAATTTTGCTGTTGATAAGATTAGAATATATATATTAGAGAAGTATATTTCTTCAATCTTTTTTTATTATCAATTCTACTTACTAAGCATATTTTTTTATATAATATGTTTTTCGACATATCCATAGTTAGATTTTATTTCTTAATTTACACTATTAAAAAATTATTGAAAAGATTTTAATAAAATAATGGCTTTCCTACTTTAAAATTTTCAGCAAATATTTCAAAATGAAATATGGAAAAGGTAAGTAAACAAATGAAAAAAAAAAGAAATCGTTATAAATTTTGTGTTAAATTTAACTTTTTATTTTAATCATTATTAATTTTCAATATTAAAAAATGTAATGTTTATTAAGATTATCATTAGTTATGCAACACAAAAACGGCCGGCTGATATTAACACAAGATTCTCATACCACATTTTAAAAGAGCTTTTCCCTGACCGTCCAATTTTGGCCGCGCCTGCTTTATCAAGACAGGTGCATCTAAGCTTGAAAAATAGTATTAAAAAGCATTTAATCATATCCTATACTTTTAAAATTTTGTAAAGGCTCTTAAAGAAACAGAAAAATACAGTTCATGTGTGATGATAAATGATACGTATTCCAAATTTGACTGTAAAGCAACTTTTAAGATCGGGTTAATGGTGCAGGTGTTCACATACGGTGTTCTAAACCATTTAAAATACTGTACTTCCTCATCGAATTCTGTGTCAACAAAATATTTCTATGAAAAAGGGAGAAAATTAATACATTCACCTTTGGTAACCAAAAGTTTCTGTCGTGATAAAAAATGGAAAAGAATATTCTCAAAATTCAAATTTAAAACCATAGCTCATTTTTATAAATAAACTTAAAATGACGATTCCTCTATCGCCTACTGAAATTCAAACTATTACATAAATAATTGCAAGTATTTCGAGACATAAATTTTAGAATAAGTTTCGTAATAATTAAATAGTTAAAATTTTACATATTAAACTTTCTTTACCTATGCGCCAGCAGACAACATGTCTCTCAAGATTCGCGAAGTAAACGGAATTTAAGATAACGAAAACACAGGAAAGAGCAATATCTAAATAAAATTAATTTTGCCTCATTGTAACTGAAACTTAAGTGAATCAGATTTTAATTGAATTTAGCTTCAATTTAAACAATTTTTTGAGCACTCCTGTTATTTAAAACTGATTTAAATTTTGATTATTGTTTTTAATAATTGATGGAGATTGAAATTCACAGCTAAAAATGGCTGCCTTCTGATTCCATGCTGTAAATACATATTTAAGTTGCCATTCACAGTGATTAATTAAATTTTGTATCGTTCTTTTAAAATGTTTCATGACTTGTGAAAAGATTGCATTCTGTTGGTTAAACTCTTTGGTGTAACAAATTTTCTCATCTCATTAAAAATTTATATAGCAGACGACATAAAGATTTTGCATATTTATATTTTATATAAAATAATTTTTGAATTAAAAATAAATGATTTAAAAAGCATTCATTTACGGTCACCTTAGGATTTACCAAATGATAGTCCTCAGTAGATTCTTACATTTTAACATATAATTTTACTGAACTTCTATCACAGACAATGATAATTAATTAAAACCCTAATTTTTCAATAAAAGAAACAAAGCAATTTTAGTCCAAACACTGGATATGTCTGTCAGCTACTTAAATAATAATACTAAAATTATCGCATTAGGAAAGAATAGAAATAATTCTTCAAAACTAGATGAAATTCATAAAAATAATTCTTTAACGGAAAGTAATTTGAAACTAGAATAATTTTAATTTATTCCAATAATTAATCATTTTAAATGGACTTATTTAATATTAATAATGCAATGTATTTTTATATATGTTATTTTTAAATATTTTTAATTCTGTTTGAAGTTTGACTTTTTTTAAATGACTGTGTTTAAATATTTTTAAATCTAAAATTTTTATGCATATATAAAAAAAATATAAATTTTAGATTTCAACCATTTTTATTCTTCTGTAATATTTTTATGCCTTTTAGAATATCTTAGGCACAAACTTCTAAAACTTTTTTTCATTTACTACCCTAACCTATCAGAATTTTTTTTCTTTTTCTTTTTTAATTTATTATTTACAATTTATTTTTAGTGAAATTATTGAATGAAAGTAATTTTTTATTATTTTTGTTTACAAATATAGAAGAATTTGAGGGGACTTTAGTAGCGATTTGACAACTGACTGCGCAATTCCACATAGGATCGTAGCCAATAGTTTATAGATAAAAGTTCAATGTTTAGCTGTTTTAATATTTACATAATAATGATCGAGTATTTACTGGAATATTCTTAAACTAATGAAGCAGATGTTTTAATCATCAATAGCAATTTTACAATGCATTTTTAAACACATTTATTTAGTTTGACTTATTTCATTTTTGGAAAGATGGAATTTTGCAATATATTTATTATCTCATTTCCTGATGTGATGAAGTTACCAGTTTTCTAAATTACCAATTTTTCAATGACAATATATTATTTCAATTATCAATTAATAATTAATGAAATTAAGTTTTGATTCCTTATTAGTGATTCATCTAATAGTAAGCGTCAGAAACAATTGCTTTCAGGAATAAAAAAGAATTGCCAAAATAAAAATAATAAAAATTCTGCAGTATTATTTTCTGATAAAAACGTGATTTTGAAATTTTCTTACCTAATTTATTTCTGAAATATACTTGTAGGCGAATAAATTTTTGCTTCTTATAATTTTTATCAACTTATTATGACAGAACCGCTTCAAATTTTATTCTAGTAGATATGTAAAAATGTTATTAATCTTGTTGGAACAGACATACGTAAAACATTTTTACTATGGCAGACATATATTTCTTATGGCAGACATATATTTTTGCTTTTTCTTGTTTTCATTTCTTGTAAAATAAAATTTCAAGTCTTTCTCCAACTTCCAAATAAGAACGTTATCCATAATATATGATAAAAAATAATTGTGAAAATGTGTCATTGAATTAAATACTCCGATTTTTTAGAATGTAACAATAAAAGTACTCTAAATTTTTTAAAAATCTGTTGATTCTTTTGAAATTCGATTGCCTAACTTTTATACTTTCAAGTGATAATTCAAAAACTATTATTTTTAAAAAATCATTTTGTCATTATAAATTTTAAAAAGTAATCCAGTAAGAATATATGGTTGATTGCAATTCGATGATATTCAAAATATAATTAAAAACTTTTTTAGCATTATTTACTCTATGTATATAATTACCTGCATGCAAATAGGTGCAAATATTTAACATTGTTGCACCATAAGTAGCAAAGAAGTTGATGATAAGCACATATAAGAATCTGTGATATTTTCATTTAATATCGGTGGCAACATGCGTTCAAATATGTTTCTTCATTTGTAATGTTTCCGTTTAGCATCATAGTACAGTGAAAAAAAGTTGAGTTAAAGTTCACTTTCTGAATTTAAACTATCTATCTCGTATATTATTATTAAAACTCAACACGCTTTCTCTTAACATTTTCCCCATACTATAGAATAATAAATGCTAAAAAAAAGTGAGCGAATTTTCTTATTTATTCTCCAATATAAAATTTTCAGCATTTACTCTAAATTTGTTAATAAAAGAATGTTATATTATTTTTTTTTATGTTGTAGACAACCCAGTTATCCAAAATCAAGAAATGAAAGTTTATAGCATTCTTAAATAAAAAGAAAGAAAAATAAAGAGGCGGAAGAAAAAATATTTTCTAAAAATGCAGGTAATTTCTTTTCATAGAATCAGATTTTAAATTTTACTTATATCTTTGAGAAAAAAAAAATGCTTTTGAATTTGCAGTATTCTAAATTATGCAGAAGTAAATCAATCCAAACCTTCTTAGATAGTTAAGTTAATTTATAATCAGATGTATTGGTACTGAGGAACTGCAACATCCCTCGACTTTTTTTTAGTTTGCAAATATTTTAAATCTATCAAAAACTTAATGCATTTTTCCTTTTGGAGTTTTCATTCTTCAGAGGATGCGCACAGGAAAAGGATATGCATCCATTCGTAGGCGGAAAAACTTCCCGATTGTGTCTTTTACTGACTGCAGAAAACGTCCGATAACATAGTTTTTTCAGTTCTATTACATGATTTGTGACGCCAGTAGAGACATAGCGGAAGCTAGTGGCGCCCGAGGTGCAATATGATTTTCTCGCCCCTATTCGCTGTCAATTGCTTTGCATAAACCACGCCAAGAGCCTGGTATTATTATTATTATTTTCACTCTTTCATCAGATTTTTCTTTTAAACGTTACTTATATGCACTAAAATTTTGTCCCCTTGGCACCCCTTAAGATTGGCGCCCAGGGCATCTATACTACCCTTCCTCTTTCACATCCCTTCTACTCACTACACCTTTGAGAAAATGCTTCAGTAAAACATTACCGGAGTTGCTCCTTGAAACGGGACATTTATCTATTAGAGAAATTTTTTTCTAGAATCTAAAATTAGAAAATCGCTAAAACAATTGTGGAAAATTCATGATAAATTAAAATTAAAAAGTGTACAATAAAAAAGCCCGGTACCTTAGGGGTAGCGCTCACAGAGTACAAGTCCGCGGTTCGATCCTCGGGCTGGACAAAGTCAACTCAGCCTTTCATCCCTTCAGTGGGTTGATAAACTGAGGACCAAGCATGCTTGGGAACTAAAAATTGGGGGTTCCGCGTTAGGCTGACCACCAAACCAGGACATATGTCTTGCACCCCTAGTGCCCTCGGTCAAGAAAGCAGATATGGGCACTGTAGGCCTTGGCCCAGATGCACTGTCGTGCCACTGAGTTTAGTTTAGTTATTGTACTGTAAAACTTTTTTCTTAAATAAATACGAAAATAATAAATCTTCCTTTTTAGCTCAGGATACTTTACCATCTGTTCAGATTTTTTCATGGTGTTTATTAACGTATAGTATTTACAGTAGCGAATAACAATTTAGAAATTGCCCAATATGAGAGCTAATAGAATAATGTGTGGCTAATCCTTTTTTTTTTCTTTTTTGTAATTTAACCACAATTCCATAAATTTTATAAAGGGAGCGAGGACTGCAGGAAATGAATAAAGAATATTTATAATAAAATTCAATTTATGATGAAATTAAATAATTTTTTTTAAATAAATGGCATTATTAATTTCTTTCTTAAAACTTACCTACATCAAATCAAGGATTTAAGTTATTGTTTTAAAAATAAAAAATTTGTTTAGTAGAAATTTATTAAAAAACAAAGTATAAATTTCGTCGAATTATGTAATGTAGTTAAAATTGTTATGCATCCATGGCTATAATGCACGAACGGCTACTGTTTGTTGTTTATTTAAAACGATAAAATTTATTGTCAAAAATAAGTTATGTATTTCATTTATTAAAAGGCTTCTATAAAACAGATTAAATGGGTTGTAATTCCTGAATGAAAAAAAAATTAACCCCACCCTCTATTTCCCATCTTGTACGATTCCATGTTTACGAGCTTTTATCGTTTTATTATTTATTTTTTATAAGAATAAGAATCAGGCGTTTCCTTAACTCCTAGAATACTAACCAAAGAGAAAACAAAGGAAGACACGACTCGGTTGCGTAATACGGAAAATTTAATAACATTTCCTTTCTCAACAATTCTGGTTTTTATGAAAGAACTAACCACACTACTGTTGAAAGAAAAATGATGTCATCATATCTCTTTGAAATCAGTAGGCAAAAGATTTTAAAATAATATTTATTCTTTGTTATTCTCTATTTAAATTTCGGACAAGTGTCCCCATTTACAGAGGCTATTTGTAAATTTTGTGACACATTTTGATAAGATATAAATGAGTGTTTCGTATGAACAAAGTTGCATTTTAAATATTCTATTTAATGCGGTTGTTTTTAACTAACACTTCACAAGTTAATTTCCACGATCCATATTATCTGTAGATGAATATAAGTGTTCCTCACACTTCTCTTTCATAGTTTTCTATCCTTTCATTAATGATTCGATTATACGAATACGGTAATCCCTTACCATTTTTCCTTGCACTTTCCAACAATTCAAATACACTAAATATGCTTTGGTCACCCTACACCACTGTCAAGAGCAACGTTTCTCAACTCTTTTTTATTTTCTATTCAGTACACAGTAATCGTCAAAAAATTCGAATTCGAGATTTCAACGAATATTTAGGTTCCAGATCTTCCTGAGTTCGAAAATTCCTTTTTGACTGCTCTTTAATCAATCTGTCTATCTGTGAAAAGAAAAACGCTTTATGCCAGAGAGATGAAATTTGGTTATATGAACCTGATACCGAATTTTTTGATAGCTATCAAATTTTGAATGCAATCCATTCAATGGAAGTCTGTCTACCTTGCTGTTCGAGTACAAGTGAACTTGGTATCTACAAAACATAAAGAGAGAGATAGATAAAATTTTATGCTTAGGTTTAATACCTAAAATGTAGATTCTCATCAAATTTTGATTCAAATCAGTCAAAAGACTGACCGTCCACTGTTCTGTGCTTTCGCATGTATGTAAACCTAATAGCTCATAAATGCATAGCTCCCCATAAATTTCAACTGCTTTATTTGTGCATCCTTTGAACTATCAGCACTGCCCCGTGGGCCGCGGTGACCTGGTGGTAAGGTCTCGGCTTCGGAACCGGAGGGTTTCAGGTTAGAGGACCGATTCCACCGAAGAACCGTCGTGTAAGGGGATCAGTTGCACGTTAAATCCGTCATTACCAAATGTCCTCCCGCTGGTGTGGTGTGGTGTGGAGAGGGGGGTGCCAGCTCAGGTGTCGTCCTCGTCATCTGACCGTGGTTCAAAATTACGAGGTCCGTCCCAAAACAGCCCTAGTGTTGCTTCAAACGGGACGTTAATATAACCAAACCAAACCAAACCAATCAGCACTGCCCCACATATTCCAACCCTACATCGTTCCACCATTACATCGTTTCTTTCCGCCTAATGCCCGAGACCATTTCGCGTGTCTCTGGGAGTGCGTAGATTGAGAAACGTTAATTTTTGGGAAGGTGTTGGCAGCCTATGAAGATTGAGTCCCTTACAACTCTTTCAATTCATAACTACATGTCTTCTTAAATTGATAAAAAGTATATGTTTAAGAAAATCCTAATGTATTTAAGCTTCTATCAATTTTATCGAAAGGCATATTTTTATAAACAGACGTCTTCGAATATAAATTTTATCAAAAATCAACTGAAAAATGTAAGTACCACCACATTTACCAAATCTTAATATATTTTCTCGAAAAACTCGTGAAAAGAAGTTTAATTAAAAGCTGTATATTCATTTTTATACTATGTATAAATTTGAATAAATTCAATATATTATGAATTATCTGAAATTCCACCATGCTGCTTGACGAAAAATAATAATAATTTAAAAATAATTAAAAACACTCAATCTTTGCTCTAAATATTATATTTTATATTTACAACAAATAATTGAATAACTGCATGTTTTATTACAGTAGCAAGCAATTTTACAAACTTGTACGCAACCAGTTTATTTTAAAATTAACGATCTGATCATAAACACGACCGCAGAAGTTATCTTTTTTAGTTATAAATTTATTTTATTTTTTTCTCATTAGATTGCAAATTTTTGTCTGCGGTTAATGAAATATTTTGTCATTATTATTAACAAGCCTATTTATTCTACCTTCAGATATGACGATTGCATGGCTTTTACAATTCCTATGGTTTTGGAATAATTAAAATAAGAATATTTATCTGCAAAAGAAACGAATACACAGTCGTCTATCCATTGTTTGCTATTGTTTTAAACAATTTACAAAATTGTAAAAAAAAAAAAAAAAAAAAAAAAAAGGAAATTAGGTAGGTTTTGTTTTTGTTTTTTTGTCAACTGTAAATTATTAAAAACTAAAACGAACTAGTTTTTGATCAAAATCATTTCCAGTTGAGTTCCGCATCTCCTCCTATTCGTTGGCCCTGGGTGCCCACTGACGCAATCCTTCCAGAATCGGGTATTAATTCGGATTTTTACACTTGGGGTGCCTCAACGCTACGTCACTGAACGGAAGCCATCTTCTTTTCCTCTTTGATATGAGTATCTAACTACGTGGAATTAACTCTAATCACGTGGATTGTCTTTAAATAAGATAGACAATACTGAGACAGTTTTGGTTCCCTTTTACTTTCTTGCATACCAAATATGTAAAAAGAAGGTACAGTAATCGTAAAAAGTTTGAACTCGAGATCTTGACGAATCTCTACTTCTCAGAACACATTTTTGAAATTTTATTTGCCTTTTTGTGAAAACGACAACTCCAAAATATTTTGAGGTGAGACAGATAAAATGTGCTATGCAAACCAAATTTTTAGATTTCTGTCCGGTTTCGGATGAAATCCACTCACAGGATGTATATCTGACTATTTATCCACGTATAACTGAGTGCGAAAACTACATACATAAAGAGCTAAACGGAAAAATTTAGTTTTAGGATCTAAAGTTAATCCTTATCAGATTTTTAATCAATTTAGGGTTGACCATCTGTCGGTTTGTACATTCGTATGCATGTAAACGCAGCAACGCAACTATTTAAATAAATTAAATTTGGTTAGTTAAATTGTAGTTATGTGGCAAATTTTGGCTTCAATCGACTGAAAAAAAGATTCCATCAATTCAAATGCATATTCCATTTCTTTTTATATATTAAAAAGCATAATATTTTATTGTGCGGAACTTTGAAAATAAAAACCTGAGTACCTGGGGCGTTCTTGGCCTTGCCCAGAATCCAAAATTTTATGCTAGAACACCAAGTGTATGAAACTACCCTATATATGCAAGTTTGGGAGTAGTTACGCCCACTGCATAATTGCAACATTTGTAAATCATTGTTGCTATCTATGCGGTTTAGAAATCTCTTAAATAAGACTGTAAGATTAAAAAAAAGGAGAAGTAATGCGCCTCAAAGTCGTCACTATTCACATGAATGAGTTTATAGAACTGTTCAGAAAATTTTACTTTTTAGTGCAGTAAAATGAATAAAAAATGCATCGATATCATTAAAAAACTCTACCTCGAGATTTTGATCACATATCAAAGTTTCAAATCTCCTTAAGCCGGAAAAATTATTTTTGGAATTACGTCAATCCATTTAGATCTCAATGTGTAAGGGTGGCTCAAGAACTCAGAGAGCTAGATCGATGAAATTTGGCCTAATACCAATAGAACCAGTAGATATGCAACAAATTTTGGAATAAATCCATCTTTAAGTTGACATCTGTTGATCTATCAATTCGTGTGAATCCGAATGCCATAATTCATAAATGCATAAAACTAAAAAAATGAAAGTTGTAGAGGGACGAGACTCTTTATTATGTGTTATGCCATGGATGAAAGAATGAGTTCAGTTTCAGGAACTACTTTTTATTAGCGGGTTAAGTTCCACGGCACAAACATTTAACACAAACATATTGAAGAACAAGGCATTGAACAAATACACATGGCAAGCAAGGACAACACAAGAGACAAGAATGAGGAATCATGGGAAAACATGGCTCTTGATAGGTGGCTCTAGTAGCGCCACCTATGAAGAAAGGAGAAGGCAGTAATTGTAACCGCTACAAAGTTAAGAATAAGATCTTGACTCAAAACAGTAAACCTGCATGTAAATTGGAATTTTTTTTTCAATGTAAAGAGATACAAAATGCATACAGCAGAACTTTAATTTTCCAAGATTTTATCAACCGAAATCCCTGTTAACCGAATTCTTACCAGAAAATTGAACAGTATTTTTTTTAAAATGAAGTTAACAAATGTTTCAAAAAAAATGTGTTAAAGTTGGCACTAAAAAAGATTTTCACCGGTTTTCACATGAGAAGGCTTGTAGAAGGTCACTATCAGGAAATGATTTTTAAACTCAAGAAATTATACAAAGGGGTGGGAAAACAAAACAGTTCGATATTTTTAGCTTTTCTTTAGTAATGTGAGCAAATTTCATGAAAAATGGCGTAATAAATGTGTTGGAAGGTTTATCATTGTTGAGAAGAGAAATGATTGTTTTGAGAAAGCTTTAAAAATAATTGAGAAGATAGAAAAGTAATCGTAAAAATCTGTAGCATTCATGATTTTTTTTTTTGTCAGTGATTGATTTTTTGCTATTTCTTTCCACGATGGATCTTTTACCTGTCTTTCTAATGTACCATACGTATTTTTTTTAATCTTAATTTCAAGAAACTATCGCTCAACAGATTTTCTTCGTATTACTTGTGGAATAATTTTATAATTTCAAATACACAATTCTAGTAAAATAAGCCATGATTTAAAATATAGTTTAATATTTATAGAATATTTATAAAAGATATTTGATTGAATCTCACAGCTAGGACTTCTATTGAGATTCAGTGTAAAACAATCATCAAGGACAAGGACATTTAAATGATCTTGCCCTTGAGGAACTAATACAATTGTACCAGTACCAGAGGTGAAGTAGTGAGAAGCAAAAGATTAATGTAACTAATTGCGATGATGGTTTAAAGGATGCAGTTTAAGTGAAGCATAAATACTGATAAACGTTTTAAGGTGGTTTAAGTGGAAAGCTTCGTTTAGTAGTAGTATACGGATAGGAATATTTTTAGAAGATGCTAGTAAATTTGATATTATCTTAGATGGTAGGGTTTTTATTTCTGCTTAAATGTCTGAAAAATTTCCTTGAAAGTTCTTTAATATAAACTTGGATTTTTTTTTTTGTATTTTTAAATCATTGTGGAGAATAACGTTGCATATGAAGCATGGTGCATTGGTGATGATTCTGAGTAATTTGCTTTACATGATTCGCAAAACAACAATATAATCTAGCAGCAAGACCCCAGATAGAATAAGCGTAGGCAAGAATGGGACGCAAGATTAGTTTAAAGAGAACTTCGTTAAGGGAAAGCGGCGAATTTCGTTTTATTAACGGAATTATTAGATGCGCTTTTGACTCGAATTTATCGGTGTTTAATGATATTTATAGAATTTTTGATTATTCAAGGAATTACAGTTCCAGAAAGCTAAGATAACTGACATTCTGATATGTATAAATCTCTTTATTATACTACGAAACTAAACTCAAAATGAGCTGCATTTTGCAAGTACACAAGAGAGTTGGGGAGAAAATTCTCCCTGGGTTTAGTGAATGGGGCGAATTTTCAACCAGGCAAAATAAACAGCTATCCAGAGCTGCTAGAATGAGACAGCGAGCAGGTCGATTTAAAACATATTATTAGAATAGTTGCCAAATTAATACATTTGTAAAAATAATAAATTCCATGAGTTATAAAATATTAGAATAATATTAAAACTTTGTTTAGTGAGGCGGTCAGATTCTCATTTCATTAAATTTCATTCACTTTGTTATAACAGCATTTATTAATATTGAACGTATATTTAAGTTATAATGGATACAATGCATTCAGGTGACCTAAAAACATATGTATTTTCACGAAGTTATTAAATGAAAAAATATATATCTAGAACAAATCATTAATATGATATTGAGTTAAAAATGCACAGAAATAAGAAATTAAACCAACAATACTTAAAAACAAAAAGAGTTCACTGCTTACAAATTGTCTAAATCTACGACTGGCTGGTTTTGGGATTTAAAATTATACATTAATTTATTACGCAATAGAACTGATCATTTTCATAAAAGATTTGTACACCAACTATCTTTGTATCGTGAATAAGGTTCTTGCGACAGACTAAAACTGCTGTTAAACTGGAGCGCAAACTGTTTTTATTTGTAATCATGGAGCTCCGGTTGCTTAAGGCAAAGGCATTAAGTTCCCTGCACTTGTAGAAATTTTCGTAAAGTACTCATGGTTTTTTTTTTTAATTATTTGAAGATTTTATGTATAAATATATCTACAAAACGCAACTACATTAAAAATATAAAAATTATATACATCATCATTACATTCCTCTGTGAATCTTCTCGGATAAATCAATTAATGTGCCACGCCGGAACCAGCGTGTTGAAGAAAAAAAATGATAATGTATGCTTATTAAGAGAGCCTGATGCTAGAAAATAAAAAATAAATAAATTAAGAAGTAAAAATGTTAATAGAATTTAGATACTTTATTCTCTATTTCTGAGCATTGTATCATGATAATGCATTAAAATTAATTTGTTAAGCTTTATATAATTTAAAAAATTATTCTTAATTACAGATTTATCACATGTTTACAAAAAATGTATTTACCACCCTCATAACACAAGTGATCATGAACTTAGAAAATACAACAATGAAAAATACTTTTTTTAAAACACGTTAAAAATATTTTTCAAAACATTTATTAAAATTTGAGGATAAACGCATAATGGAAATAAAACTAAAATTATTAAAAAAGCTACTTTTATTTAATTTCTAAGTGGATTAAAAATTATTTTTGTGCCATAACATGTTCCGAATTACTAAGAATAAATAGAATTTTGATTAGAATAATTTAGAAATTAATGCATTATCATCTTTTAAATAAAAGTTTTGATTAAAAGCTTTGAGCTAATTTTTTTGTGATAAGTTTGTCTTTTATAAAAGAAGAACAAAACTTGTTAATAGTTCTGATACATTTTCTGCAATCATTCTTTAAATTGAATTTCAAAGAAGTCCGGAATACTTATAGTCCTGTCATATACAAATATTAAATATCTGTTAGATCTTCCAAGAAACTTGTAAAAGTCTTTGGCAACCGTTGTTATATAATGTTATTTATGTTTAGAATTTGAATCTGATTTCAGTTTTATTATTTTTTTATGGAAACCGCACTGACTATGGCCGTTAAATAAATTTATTCGCTTATATGATTCACTGTAAAATAAATTTCACCAGTTTAAACCGAACTAGTGAAAGATTCTCAATGAAAAAAAAAGAAAGAAAGAAAGACAGAAAGAAACAAGTTTACTGCTCCTTTTGTCAAACAATATTTCATTGGAAAGAAATATATCTATAAAATCCATAGAGCTGAGATACTAATAGAGGGAGTGCAACCCTACTTTGGTGTAGGACAAGATAAAATCACGTGACTTGTGGACAGAATTTGTGTTCCCTGTAACCGCATTCTCTGTTCCCCATTATATTTCAATGGCAGATTTCACAATGATATATATATATATATATATACATATATATATATATATATATATATATATATATATATGTCAGCAGTAAGTAAAAACCCCCCGGATCCAATGCCGGGAAACAAAACGTTGCGTGGCAGTTTTTGAGTATGCCAAGATTTGCGATATGGCGCCAAAAAAGGTCAAATTTCTCACACGTGACTTGACTCATGTTGCGTAGACTTGTTTAGACTAGAAGCAAGCGATTAGCTTCCTCCATTTATATCAGCTCTATGACAAAATCAAACAATATTTCGAAGAAAATTATATGGATATGAATTTGAAGGTTTTTGAAAGAAAAAATGATTTAATCGTTCATGATAATAAATAATAATCTGATATCTAAAACATATTTTAGGTCAGTTGTTTTATGCATGAGAGACGCATATACTCAGTTCTTTTCCAATAATAAGACATATAATTTCCCTTTCTGTTATATTTCAACCGCACAGCGCATCCGATACTGAAAAGAATCGAGAATATATGGTGGAAATGTATTTTTCGAGGAAGATCTCTCCTGAATTTGATAGATTCAGGACCTGATACAGGGTGATGCGAATGGTGCGACGTGGGACATAGTGAGCTCGCCCCGCTCATCAATATCATGCCAATCACATTTTCATGTTGGTTTATACTGTAACATGACGATGTTTTAATTCTTGCTTATACATACATTTCAAACAATCAAGCGATTCGTGCACATTTCATGTTCACCAATCAGAACTGGAGGCTTTGAGTTTCATACGCTTATAGATAGCTAATACAATGTAATTATAATCGGGGCCCGGGATAGCATGGCTGGTAGGGCGTTGGATTCGTGTCCCCTGGACTGCCAGCTCTAATTTTATATTTATATTTTAATATTTTCAATAAATCTTTACTAAAATGCAAAATTACTCGTATGTAATTTTGAATCAGTCCCAATCGTGGATTTATGCATTTTTGAGGTCCTAGGCAACAATCAATATGAAGTTCTTCTTTCAATAAACTGGACAATGTAATTTCACAGTCATCATTTTTTTTTTTTTTTTTTTTTTGTTCAACTCATTTTTCACATCATGCTAACGATTTATTTTAGGCTAATATTTTGTTTTAGTAACTGTCTGAAATATATATATTTTTATTTATTTTTTATGACACAATGACTATGAAATATTCTCGTTTGAAAACATTATGATTTAATGTATATTCAGTATTTATAAATACTGTAATAGTAAAAATAAATGCAATGTAGGATAATATTAACACTTCGTCAAGCATAACTGGTCATATTCCTAACTTTTTTATAATTCATATGATTTATTACTTACGAATTTATTTCTTTCACAACTTGGCTAATAGCATCTTTTTAATCTATGTGCCTGCAGTCTTTTTCAGGTGAGAGAGTTAGAGGCTCTAGGCAGCCGCCTAATTAGAAATCTGCCACTGATCAGGTCTCGATTTAGTTCGGGCCTATTCTGCAGAGATGCACATTTATGCGTGAAGACAACAATTAAAATCCCACTCGTGTAACTCATTCAGTCTTTGAGTCATCGCGTTCACGTACAAATAAATTATAAAGCAGCCTACCATTTTACAAACCTGATATAAAATGTGAAACAAATTTATAATTTTAGAGATTAAGTCATTTGGTAAATTCCATCTATCTCGTTACGGTTTTTAAGTTATCATGATCATTCACAATCGGCAGAGATGTATAGTCGCAAGGGAAAAAAATTTCGAATTTCTTAAGGTCTAAAATGTGAATATTCATAAAAAATGTGAGGTCTAATTTTTTCACGATTACTATTTTTCTCTATGTCAACAAGAATGAAAAAAGAGAATTTTTTTCCCACTCATTTTTTCTAACAGAAATTTTCTTCCTGGTTTAGCAGTACGTCAATTGGATTACGCTTCCATAAACCTCATACATCATTTTATGCTTTCGTTACGATTTGATTTATAAGACATCAAGAGTCAGACAGGCAGTTCTATCCACTTAATTCCAGTTTCATAATTAGTCTGTGATAATGCTAGGAAGTCCCGTTCTATGTACCAAAACACGAGGAATTTTGCTCTGTGTCTAACTCAGAGCCCACAAAGTGATTTTTTATATTTTTTTTGAAAAAGAATGAGCGGCTTATGACTTCCAAAAAAACTGGTTTTCAAATTCACTTTCTTTCCTGGTAGTATTTAACTTGTTGGCTTTGCCTATTTAATAATTGCGTGCAAATGGCATGTAAATCTCTTGTCCTAAAGCGAGAGACTCTTCTTATATGTTACAAAAAGTTTTTAAATCTCACTTCCAAGTTGAATGTAATTTAAAGGTTAAATTATGCGGTTGTCCTTGAAAATTTTTCAGTGAATTCATCTTTTATCTAGCTTTTAAATGAAGCTATGCCATTTTTTTTGTACCTTATGGACGCAAGTCCGCTTACAAATTCTTAGCTAATGGCTCAGCAAGAATAAAAAGTGTTCGGTAAATACCATAATCTAAATCTGTTAATAGACATTTAGCAGACGATTCCTTTTCAGACATTTTATAACTGCTATCATTTTTATTTTGTTAAAATATTATTAAAAAGTAAAAGCAAACGATTTTTTCTTTGATAAACATATTTTGTTAATATTATTTCGTTTATTTTTTGTATAATAGCTGATGATCAATTGTATACCTTCTGGAATCTGGCAATTCTTGTAATATACAAGCCGATGGAATTCTAAATTGCTTGGAGAATTATTTTAGTTTTAAGAATTTAAGATGCTCTGTAAGCTTTAGTTTGAAGCTTAAGAAAACGGCTAGTTTTCTAGAAAGCATGCAAAAAATAGCCTACGAGATAGAGTATTATTTTTATTCCTCCATGCCCTCATCCTATCTGATTTTCACAAATGGAATAAATGCATTGATATTTTGTATTCAGTGTCATAGCAACTGGCGACCATGCCAGAATATTATTTCTTTGAGTCATGTTAAAAAATAATAATAAATACGAATAATTAAAAATAACTAATACCTGTAATATCTATAGACCCCTTGTCGCTACAGTACTAAATACAGAAAATATTGGAGGAATAAACAAATCGAGGCTAATCCAATGATCGACAAAAAAAAAAAAAAACAATAAGAAAATGCTTTTGAACAATTTATATTTGTACTAGGAGCCTATGCATACAATTATCACAGTAGATTTCTAAACTTGCAAGCTTGCTGTTTATTTATTTTTTGCAGTAAAACAGGTAATATGTTTTTGCTTGATATTATAGAATTACATATCTTTTTTTTAATCTGCAATTGGAAGTTTTTTTTTTAACATTTTGAGAGTAACAGCGGATAGTGCAAAAACAGATTAGCGAATTTAATGTATTTGGGCTAATGGCAGGTGAGTACAATTTAAACTGTATTTGATATTGTTTTTATGTGATGCAAATAATAAAACGTCTTTGTTGGATTAAATAAAACATGCAAAAGGTGGATAGCCCTGGTAGTGGGGGATTTGAAAAAATAGAAAATAGGTAGATTTGAGAAAATGGAAAAGGTGGATAGCCCTACAGAAGGAAACAATTCATTCTAATAATTCAATTTTTACTGTGCATTAATCTTATCAAATTATTCCTTCGGTTAGAAAATCGAAACTAGTGAAGGTTTAGAAATTGGTTCAAATATATATTATAAATTTAATACAAAATTTTGTCTTTTAATAAACAGAAAAATTTTATAACATAGTTATGTAAATATCGCAATCCATTCGGCAAAAAAATATATATAATATGAAATGCAATACAATAAATGAGAATGTAGTGATATTAGCATCACAGTGGATATGTTATAAAAATGAATTATATGTGGCGTTTTGAAATTAATTCGGTCCACTTGTATAAACACAATATCAACAAATCGTTTTCCTGTTTAGTACAAATTTCTTCATACAGCTCTAAATGTATACTGACCTATTTCAAAAATTCAGAACTTACGCCTATGTTGGAATGATTGGTAACATTTTGATATTTATAGCCTGGATTGGACAACTGAATGAGATAAAATAGCCGATATTTAAATAGTAACATTTAATTACTAATAACATTTTAATAGTAATATTTATAATTTGGTCCAGGAAGGAAGCGAAATACAATCTGAATTTTTATTTAAATAAAATCATGAAATGTCAATGAATTAAAATAATTATGTTATAAAACGTTTTTCAAAAATATTAATATTTAAATTAAAAGGTAAGGGAATTATTTACATCTCATTTAAGTCAACTTTAAAGAAAAAATTTAATAAAGATATTTGAGGCAGTAATTTTAATTTTCAGTATTGGCAAAAGCAAACTACTGTGGGGGCATTTCTGTCAAAACCAGGTTTTAAAAAATGAAATTTGTGCAAGCAGCTTATCTTTTTTTTGTGTGTGAATTTATTATACGTACTATTAAATTAACACAATCTCTTCCTAGAAAAACAATCCATAAAAATACATTTCAAAAACAACATGTAGAAGAACAAATAACCTCATTTCTGTAACTATTTGCTTTTGAGCCAAAATAAATTTCGTGTCATAAAGCTTCCACTCAACCGGAAAGTGACTTTAAAAACCAACTGTTAAAAAATGTACAAAAGCAACGTCTTGAACTCAGAAGTCACTCAGCCATTAAAAGTCTCTTACTTGTTGTTACTTCAAGAAAATGTACACAGATGGTTAAAAAATCAACAGCTATATAGTCTTCGGTTATACAATCCAGGAAACATTCCGAAAGTATTAATGTATTACATTAACAGAAACGAATGAAAATTCAAAACAACTAACTATCCTATAATTTTGAAAGAATTTTTTTATAAATGTTTTTGTTTTGTTCAATTTAAATTGCTACTTTTTAATAATAATAAAAAGGCAGATGGATATGTCAGAAAGCTTTATACAGGGAAGAAAATTTCATCTTAGTGCGACATTCTTAACTGATTATCGGGGAAAATGCCTAATTTTTTCCTTTTTAATTACTTATTTGTTAAAATGAATGAAAATGTAATTGAAATATTTCTTTCTGATCTGTTTATTAAGCTTGCGATTGAAATAATATAAATGAATCAAGGTGTTTGATAAACTTTTAAAAAACAAAGTTTTTACACTTTTATTTTCAATTTACAGTAACTATCAGAAATAAAAGTAGTCAAAGTAGCCATTTAAAATCAAACGATACCAAAAACTAAGACAGACATAACAATATGGATCTACAATCCTTACTTTTATATATTAATACGGTAATATAGATTAATTACTTATTTAAAAAAATCGGAAAGTAATATATAAAGTTTTAATACAGAATAATTCGTACAAATTAAAAAACAATCAGTGGTATCAATTCATAGTCACATGTTATACATCAAATGCGCAGTACTACTGGGATGATACCCACATTATAATTCTAATATTTTGTGATTCACAGAATACAAAATTTATTTGTTTAGCAACTAGGCAAATAACCTTTTTTTAATTGACCTATCTATGTACTCTCAGAAAAACTGTCTAATCATCCACTTTAGCTAGCGTCCTACAAGTTGAGATCCACGTAAATTAAATGTTATATCAAATAAAAGCAATTATTTGATCAAACATTATTTAATTCTAGTTGGTCAAACATTATTCATTCCCAGCGATTTATAATGGTGATCATTACATTATTCTAATGACAGACGAAGAATTAACTAACAATAAGGAATTCTAATTCCTAATGGTATAGGAAATGAAAAATCTGTATCATATGACGAAAGTATAGCAAAGTTGCCCTTCTTGTCGATCAAGATAAAAGTTTTCTTGAAACTAAATGAGACCGAAAAAATTAATAAAACTGCTGTCTCCAATATTGGATAACTAAAAAAATTAATTTAGAACTAGACTGTAACAATTAAATGAAAGCATAACATGAAAAATAAAACCTACGCAATGTTAGAATTTTCATCTTTTTTGTAAAACTCTAGAGAATTGTAGAAAAATAAGAACTTTAATAAGAAAAATTTTACACATTACAAAGTATCATCAAAAACTAAAAAATCCACGAAATATTAAAAGTCTTTTCCCCGATACCCCCTGTGAATACATTAAGAATTACTTCATGAAAAAAAGTTGCGGGGGGTTGACCGATTCAAACAGTTGCATTCCGCACCAGCAAGCTGTCACCTATATTCCAAGTCCACTTTTTAAAATCAGAAAATATAAAAAATATTTTATAAAAAGAAATAATTGCTGCATGAATGTAAAAACTGAAAAAAAATCATCAGAAAGTTGATCTTATTTTTCTACAATTCTCTAGAGTTTTACAAAAAAGATGAAAATTCTAACATTGCGTAGGTTTTATTTTTCATGTTATGCTTTCATTTAATTGTTACAGTCTAGTTCTAAATTAATTTTTTTAGTTATCCAATATTGGAGACAGCAGTTTTATTAATTTTTTCGGTCTCATTTATTTTCAAGAAAACTTTTATCTTGATCGACAAGAAGGACAACTTAGCTATACTTTCGTCATACGATACAGATTTTTCATTTCCTATTCTGATATAAATCTATTCTGTTGGCAACGAAGAATAATATTTGCAAGCAGAGGGTAAATTTCATTCCCGGTACATATTGTCAGAATACAATGAACTAATTATCAAAGGATTATTTTACAAAATATGAAAATATAACCATAATTACATTCTTGCTGAATTTTAGTATGGTTGCAATATAGATAAACACATTTGAATTTTTTTACAATCAATAATGAATTTGATTCTAAATTCACTAAATTATTTTTTATAAGTTCAAAATTTTTCTGATAAGTTGAAATTATCTAGAAACTTAATTTCTCAAGCTTATTTTAAAATTCCTTCAAATGGTGTGAAGTCTCATGCTCAATCCTAGAGGCCTAATGTCCTCTTATTGGTATCGAGTAGAACTTTGGAAAGGAGTTGCCGGCTAAGGTGTCGTCTTCGATATGTGACCACATTTCAAAATAATGTAATCTACGGTAAAGTAGTTCTTCGAAGCAGAAAGTAAATGTCATTCAACAGAAATGGTTTCACACTTTTTAGACATACTAAAATGCAAGTTTTAAAACGATTGAATGGATTTAACGGTTAACATGCTTGGCCAAAAAAAAGCATTTTATATTTATGAAAATTAAACTTTCATTTTGCTCAAAATTATTTTATTAAATTTAAACAACTAAATGTGAGATGTTACAAATGATTTTATTCCTTAATTCATCAAAAAACAATACACACGAGAAATTTTCCTTTAGTTTTCTTGTATTGTTCAACTCATTCAAAGGCCACTCATGACGCGGAAACTGCAGATATTCCATTGTTCTACAAATTAGTTCTCAGCTATTGTTTTCGAAATAGCAAACGCAACTACTTATTTTAAAGCACACAGGGTTAAGGACATCTTTTTCTGATCCTTTTTTTTTCCTTTCTTTTTTTTCTTCTGTAAAATTGCGCGGACATTACTTCAATTTCAACTATTACATTCTAATTTATGTATTCATTTTTGTTAAAATATTCTATTTCAAAATTATTGTCATTCCAAATAGAAAAATAAGATGGTTCGTGAAAATTTTTCGAAAAGAAATATAATTCTTTTAAACATTTAACTTTTCATAATGTTGATGACAATAAATTTTACGCTGTTTTCTAATGTTGCTTTTAGTAAAATACTTTCGTTTAATTTAAAATGTGTGGTAAAAATATTTCTACTATACGTGTATTCCTTGAATAGAATTCTGCTCAAATAAAATAAAGATAATAGTTTGTACAGAAAATTCATTAGCAAAAAGTATTAGCATTCCCAAGAATGAGTGCAATCAACATAATATTGTATGTATGTGTTTTGCACTTTAGTTATACTATTTTCCATGGCGTAATTCTTGAAAATATTATTTATTTAAAGGAAATTTCGATAAATGTTTTCAACTGAAAGGAACAGGAAACAAGTTAAAATTAATAAAATAATTACATTTTAGGATTAAAATTTTATTGGGTCATAATTCAATGTTTTTACAGAAGCGAATATACTGTTCTTTAATAGTAAAAAAGCTCATTGTAAATGCACTATAGTAAGAAAAACATTTAATTTTTTAACAAAAAAAATCAAGATAATAAAAATAATTATTTGAATTTATCAAAACAAATGAATCTATTTTTGTGAGACATTGAGAAATTTATTAAAAATTAATAATTGAAAGCTCGAATTTACATATTGCAATAAATTTGCAGTAAATACAGAATTTTAATTCAAAACATGATGCTATAATTACGAGGAAGACCGGCTTGAAAGGTTAAAATTTTGTATTTATGTAGTACTACAAAATCTTAACAATTAATGTGTAGTTAAATTGTAATTAAAATCTAAACCTTAATTAAGTAAAATAATAATTAAATAAATTTTATTTTGTCAATGAGCATTACTTAGGAAATAACCTTTTCAAAGGAAATGAATAATTTTTTTCTAATTTAAAATTATCAAATTTTATTATTCTTATATCATAATTAGATGGGCCAATTCAAAACTGGAATGCTACTTATTTTAATCTTTTGAGTTTTAGCAAAATTTATAAAGAAAAAAAAACTTGTCGAAATCAAATGCATCAAAAATTTCAGTTAAAAATAATTATTAATTCGTTGTTTTAAAAGTTATTTATTTAATTTAAACTTTTTTTCGAAGAATTGCTGCAATTTTTTTTAAAAAAAACTTTGAATTAGAATTACTTTTAAAGCATGCAGTTCCAAAAACAATTCAGATGAATCATACTTACCAATCTTAACAAAATCACACTTTAAAAAAATCGAATATCACTATCTAAGATCGTCTGCCGATTTGAAATTGGTATTAAGAATAACAAAACCGAACGTCAGAAGTTTAGTAAAAATCATGGAACGAATGGAAGCGAAACCGATTAATAAAATCCAAGGTGAAATTTCGGTCCTACATCCCCAACTGATCTTGGCGAACGTCTGCATTGTCCGTTAGAGAAAGGGAAAAGTTTCTATCGTATTCGTTCATTTGAACTGTTTTTTTCCCGCACTACTTTCTTCCGCAATGTTGCCTTGAGGTCTATGTCAATCCCTGGCAAAGAGTCATTTGGCAGACAAGACGAATTACTAAACAGTTGTTGTGACGATGGCATTCTTTCACTCTGTTTGACGTATCGTGATCACCCCGATTCAAAACAAAAAGAGTTAATTACTAGGATGAGAAAAATAATAGAATCCTTTTCTCTTCATATGAGAATGAAAAATATTAATGGAAGAAATTATTCATAAAGGAAATGTTTTTAATTTATTGAGAACAAGAACAAAGAAAAGTGAATCAGAAGTCATAATTACAAAGAAAAAGAGAAATTTATTGCCTTTGGAATCATGGTTTTATAAAGCGTAGTTCTACAGATAATATTTTCTGAGAATATTTCAAAATTAGACCATTTCGAAAATTCTATTAATTTAATCGGAAAGAGAATATTTAAAATAATACTATACTGAAAATAATAAATGTAATGAAACAGGTTTCCGCATGTTCTAAAAATCGTTTATTACTCAATAATCGTTTTTGCTATTTGGAAGCCACTTGAAACTCAAAAAAGCTGGAATATTTTACAGAAAAAACGAACTACCGTAATTTAATTCCTTAGTGGAATTGTTATTGTGGACTGGCTTATGAAAAAAATTTAAAAATTCTAATAGTTGTAAAAGCATTTTTTAATGAAATAATAATTTTGAATTTCGGAATAATTAATATTCTAGAATTTACGTCATCAAATCTTAAGTAATTCTAAATTTTTAGTAACATTTTATCTTCAAAATCTAATAATAAAGCTCAATGTGTGTGTATGTGTGTGTTGGCGCTCTACGGGCTAGACCATTCAGCCTACAGCTACCAAATTTGGCACGTGTATACCTTGGAGGCCGAGAATATGAACCTGGGGGTTATTTTTTTCGAATTTTTAATTAGAGTTTTATTTATTTAAAAATTAAGCGAAATTTTGGCGTGTTTCTGCTATAACTTCCGAAAATATTACCGCACAAAAAAGATTTTTACATGAAGTTAAAGCTCAAAAATTTATCTTTTAAATGATACCAATGTTTTAACCTTAAAATTAAATTTCTATTTTTAATGAATTTTTAAATTAAAATTTTAACTATATTTTTCAATAATTTTTTTCGTACAAAATAAAAATAAAATTTAAGCTGCACGAGCACGTTTCGGATTTATGAGAAAAAAATTAGCTTTTTTCAAAGTGTTGCCATCACATTGATTAAAGCTCCAATTAAAAATAAATTAAATCTTTTTGGAAATGAAATCTGCAAAATATAATTTTCGGCACTTGACTGTAGGAAATGAAACAAATATGAAATATTATTTTTTCTAAAAAATAAATTCAAGAAAAATTATTTTATGATCTTTTACACTCTCTATATTATTAAACCAATAAATCAGTTCTATTTTAAGGCAAGTTTTGTTTAATATGAACAGGATATCCATTCAGATCAGGGCCACACAGCTAATTTGTAAACCTTTAGTAAAACACAGATCTGCTAAAATGGTCTAAATGGAAAATGATTATATTTTATGTAACTTGATTCAATAAATGCTTTAATAAATAACGAATTTTTGATTTTACATAAAGCTTCTGCTGTGGAAATCATGAATAACAAAATGTTCTTGAAACACTAATATTTTAAATAAAAAGAGTTAATTTCCAATCAACTAAGCCAATCACTTAAACTGACTGAATTATGAAAATTTGAATATTACTATTCAATAGAAAAAGGATAATTTTAGATTTTCCATTGATCGTTTCAAAGAAAATACGCCAATCAGCGCGCAGGTTTCTCAAGATTAATTGGCCTAAGATTATGAAAATGTTGAGTTTTTCTAAATTTTTAACATTCAAAACTTCGTAAATAAGTTGATCGTGGAAAATAGGAACATTCATTCATTTATTTAAAATTTGGTGTGTCCAGAATATTTCTCAGAATATGATACCTTACTGCATTCAATTTAGACTTCATAATTTTTGAAATATATTTATAGGCAGGAGCAAAATATTAATATTGATTTCATTTCAATCCTTTTGAAAGAAAAACTAAAAACTGAATTTTATGCTCAATCTGAGAAATTTTTGTTGAATTATTCTTTGAGATATTACATAAATTATGAAAAATATTTTGTAGTTCACATTTGAACACCGAGCGATTCTGTTTGCAATACTCATATTCAATAATAATAATAATATATAAATGACAATAAAGATGATAAATAAAATAAAACACTTGGTTTTGTTTAAAAATATCTTTATATTAATTGCAATTTCATCATTTTCACTTTAAATTAAAGTTGACGTTTTACCGGAAATGACAACAAATTAGCAAAATATATTTAGTAAATTGAAAGAAACGATTTAAACAACAGTATAAGTTTGGTATGACTATCAAAATTTGAAGATTAAAAATGTTTTGTTTGAGAATCTATTAAGAGACCAGTTGCTTAAAATATTTAATTGAAAATTGTAGCGAGCGGTAATACTGGCGAACCGGCTGGTCGCGAAAGGCGGCTTGTTAAAAATAAATTGAGCAGCTGGAAAATTTATGAAGAATCTAATCTTCAAAAAATTAAGATTATTCGCAAATAATTTCAGATATTTCCAATAATTTTTAAAAAATTTTCTTCTAATAATTTTTTAATTGATTGCTTTTTTTTTGTAGTAGTAAAATGAAGAGTTGTAACACAAAACATTAGGAATTACCGGATACATTATGCATAAACGACTATAAATAGAAACAGACGAATCCCACATAGATAAGAAGAATAGAGAATAAGCTGTTTATCTTTCTTTTTTTTAAGAAACTATTGTTACTTTGAATAATTTTGCAAACAAAATGCGGTATCTGCTGATATGTCGATCAAGTAATACTTTTCTGGAGCTAAGTAGGATTTATGGATACTTTGCTGTATCAGATATGATAAAAATACTTTGCTATAGCTATTCTTCTTTTTTTTTTTAATCCCGTTACTTCAAAAAAGGCGCAATGTTTCAATCTTCAAAATTATCATAGAATCCATTAAGTTCCAATGGTTTATTTTCAAATAGATTTCAAAGTCATAGAGTGTATTATTTATAAAAAATAACATTTTAATGTTCTTACAGCACGCGGTTTCACTATATAATAAGCTCAAAAATTACATTACAAATGGAATAATTTGCAAAAACTAATTCAGTTTTGCTCTTTTAAATTTGAAGTGCAATTTTTTCCCTTGCCCTAAATAAATAAATAAATAAAAGTCTGTTTTGAGAGTTTCTGTATCCTTATTTCCAGAGCTTCAACAGTACCATGCACAACAGGTGGGTAATGAAATTACGAATATGTTAATTCGTATGAAAACTATAATTTATATTTTTAGACATTTACTAAAATACTACAAAATATGCCTTAACAAGAACAATATTAATAAGATCTTTCTAATAAAATATTCAGCTTTCGGGATTCAAACTATTTTAAACATTGAACTATTGAATTTTTATTGAAACGATTACAAGAGAATTTCTGAGCCACAATAACAGAAAGCTAGATGGAGACCAGTATATCGAAATTGCGGTTTTTGAGGGTGAATTTGGATGAATTAGAAATTCTGCACCATATACTTTCCTTTAAAAAAATAATGGATGAGCTTCCAGACTAAAAAGTGCTTCAAAGAAACGTTAAAGCCAATTTCACATCACTACATGGCGACACACTTTGAAGAAGAGATCTGGTCCATCGATTTAACATATTGGCGCGATGTTTATGTCGAAAAGTAACTACGTTTATGTATAAGTTTTGGAAATAAATTAATTTTTTTTCTGTACACTTAATTTTTTTATGATCCATCAGTTGTGGAAAACAACAACAACAAGGGTCTCGTGTGTAATAGTATTAATACTTCTCTTTCACGTCTCCACATAGTCTTCATATTTTTTGTTCGTTCTCTCAGATTTCCTACATTCAGGTAATATGTAAATCCTCATATTTATGTTAATGAAATGCTATGCTTCGATTTAACATGGTAACGCCGGTAGATTAGGTGAGAAAATAATGTTGATAATCTCGATGAACAAGCAAAAACAAAAGATGATTTAAAAATGATATGCAAATGGAAATTCTTTTTGGACTGAATATTTCCTTAGGAAGTAGTGACTGTATTTTTCGCCTTTATAATGTAAACACAACATTAATTATTAATATATACTTCTTGCAGAGAAAGAATACTTATTCAATCTTAGGTTCTTCCTTTCCCTTATGAAAAATAACCAAATTCAAAGATTATATTGTAAGGCATTTTAACTCGTTTTCCTCTGGTTAGTGAACAAACAAAATCACAAAAGTAAAAGTTTTGAGAAAGAAATTAAAAATGTGTCCAACATTAAATAAATATTTAGTATTATGTTTTGTTCAGGAATTAGTAGAACGAAATACATACATATTTGCATATTTTTTAATATACATTATTATATCTTAATTTTTTAGATTTTCTTTAAACCTAAAAATCAACTATGAGTTATTGATTATACTGAGAAAAAGATTTTTAAAAATTTCAATATGAGTTGATTATACTAAAATTTTTATGCACCGATTTTCTTCCCTGGCATCTTTAAGTTTGAAATATAGTGGCTCGACTGAAATTTCTTTCTTAAATTTAATATAATAAATATATATGCGTAAATCAGAAAAGAAGGTCTGCCATTCTTTACTTGGTTTGACTATGTTGAAAAAAATCTTAAACTGTTGGGTGTCAGAACTGGCAATGGATAGACAGCGATGACATAAGTTGGTTGAGACTATCATGGCCTCTTCTAGGCTGTGGTGCCGAAGAAGAAGGCAAATAACACTTGGATATGTATTAATCATTAGACTTAAATAGCTTTCTTTAAATATTATAGAATATTTATCTTTGTAATCAATTTTTGATTCTCACATTTTCAACAAAACTTAAAATGAAATAAAAACTTTGGGGTCACAGGAAAAACTCATGAAAATAAAGGAATATATTAATTTTTAAAACAAATTTTAGCAACGTATTTAATTCTCTAGCAATAAGCGATAATAATTTCCTAGATGAAATGACAAAATGCTTTCCTTCCTACTCGATTTAATTATGTATTCAGAAATGCATGTGACTGAAAATTTTTGCGAAATTTCTAAGTGAGACGAAAAAGTGGAGGAACGAGTTTAGATGTTATTTTAAAGAAATATATATTAACATTAGCATTTACTTCCCTGCTGATCTGACATAGAATCATCCTAAATAGAAAGCTTCGCCAAACGAGTTCTAAATCGAAGGCATTTTGTCAACATCGAATTTTTCTTCTTCCGATTGCTGGTTGGCACGCTTATAATGTGTTCTGATTATTAGCCAGTTCTACATGCTGAAGCTTTAAAATGAAGAAAAATAAATTCCATCACCTGATAAATTCGGATTCAGATCACGTCGAAAATGTGAATTCTGGTATAGCAGAAAAACGATACTTCATTAATATTCGCTACATTGTACAGAATTCGCGTCATGTCATTTAAAACACTTCTCTCAGAATTCTGTGCGTTATGTTCAATGCGGAATTTGTCGAATTAATTATATGAGTACAGGGAAAGGTCGTTCGAATTTATGAAGCATTTTTAAGTTTCATATGAATTTTACGCACTACATATTTTTTAATTCGATTCAATTGATTCAGTGCGTTTATAAATATAATCATTAAACAACTGTATAATTCATAAAATACATAAGAAAATTTTTTAAAAATATATTGCGAATTTAACTAAAGTAAATTTTTAGTGACATTGCATTCGCGTATTTTTTCATGGCTTTTTTATGAGTTTTGAAATATCCTCTGACATAATAGTGTTAATGTTTATAATATATTTACAAAAGAAAAATAACCAAAAAACGATATTATTAATTTCCTTAGATAAATATTGGAGGTATCATATTCGCATATAGTAAGCCTGTTTTTTCATAAGTTTTGGAATATCTAAAGATAAAAATAGTATTTATGACCAAAATATTCACTCTAAATTTCCAATTTTTATAGCAAAATCATGAGTTCTTTTTGTCCAAACTGTTCATTTATCGATTAAGTCACAGATTATAAGCTTTTTTTGTTAAGTAAGACATTCAGTTCCTTCTAATTTTCATGTCATTGTCAATTCAAAAATCTTAATTTCTTTAAAGTCTTTACTGCATAGTTGCAATTGAAAAAAAATAGTTTATAATTAAATAGTCATTAGAATTCAATTTATTGTTGTTGGAGGTTATGGTGTTTAATTTTAAAAATTAAAAAAAAACCAGAAGAAGAAATATTTAAAAGATTATAAAATGAACTTGAAAAGGAAATAAAACATTGATTTCACAAGCTTCAAAATTTGATTTTTTTAAATAAAACTATCAAAGAAAACAAATTTGTGTGGATACATTTCCTCATCTCCAAAATGTTGTTATGAACTTATTAAATTACTCATCATTTTCTTTATTCTGTTTTTATTTAATTTGAATTACTATAAAGGAATAGAACTCTATGACAAATATTTTTAAGCAAAATTAAGATTGAAATTGAAGTTGAAAGTCGATTCTAACGAATTGGTAACTCTTGTCTATGTTGTTGACAGCTATTTCATCTACAATCATTCCTTCAATGGCTACTCACAAAGACATTTGCTGTTGGGGGAGCCCGCACCCTTATGTACAGCATGTCAATGTCCTTTGACGGTTCTTCACATTTTAATAGAATGTCCACAATTTAACAATGAACGAATTCGCTACTTTCACTCTCCTCAAATCAAATTAAAAGATATTCTTCATAAAGTACCCCATCCCCACCTTTTTACCTTTTTAAAAATGATTGGCTTTTACTTTTCGATTTGATTCTTAAATAACTCTTAGATTCTGTTTTATCATGCTCTTACGTTTTGTAGATTTTACAGATTGACAAGTTCAGGCAAATGATGCAATTTAGAAAGAAACTTTTAAAATAGGATTTTTAAACTTTTAAAATAGGATTAAATCTTACCGTGTGTTTGGCGCAGTTTAATCAAAAATGGTTCATGCGCCAATAAACTCCATCAACCAACCAACCAACCAACCACAAAGAAGAAAGCAACAAATAAATGCTAATAATGTAGTTACGCATTTATAATTGGAGTTTTCTTATCTATTAACTAAATAACAGCTCTATCAAAATTCTAAAAAACGTAATAAATGTCATGGTAAAGTTTAGTACTTATAATTATCGTGCCTGTTTAGTTGTAAGTATTTATCACCATTCAACTACAACCTCGCCAAAATTCCCAAATACAATAATTTTGCTCGTGTTTTTGTTAGTTATAGAATCCAACCATAATTGAGTTCGTATCCATCAAACAAGATATCGAATTATTATTCTTATAAAATTATATTATTGCCAATTGCGATTGATTTCATTTCTGAATCTTTCGATCACACTTAACAAATCGTGGAGAAGAATTTAACTGTAACTTCTATAGATGTTTCCTAATAGATAATGTGTACTTGTGAGTAAACACGAAGCAAAATTCCGAAGCGCGAAGTTTAGAAGCAATAGGATGTGATGATCACGTGCAATCTATTAGAGAAACTGTTCTGTGATCGCGCGTGACTCTGTCACATTTATAGCAGCTGGTATTTTTGTGGAAGATCCGTCGAGGTCAAAACCCGAAGCGTGAATGCAGCTTTTTCCAGACATGGAATGATGTATGGCATTTATGTATGTGAGTGGGGAACACAAACTACACAATTACTCATTCCATGTTGACGAATATCTACTCAGAGAAGTGGAGAGAGAAAAATATATGTCTTCTTGTTTATTTTTAATGAATTATATTCATGATTCGATATGGTTACGAAACGATCAAGAACACGGAAGGTTGAAATGTAATGAGTATAGGATATAGGAATTAAACATTCTCCACGAAAACTTTAATTCTTAGGATTTATTTTTTTGATCTTCAAGGTATATTTTTCATGGTCGCACAAAATGATGAATTTATGCCAATCAATAAAAAAAAGTTTTCTTTTGAAATAGTTTTATCTTTTCCAAAAGTGTTCTTTTAGAATTTGTTTTCTAAAAAATTAAAAACGAATTAAAAGTTTTCTTTTGGAAAATTGAATGTGTGAAAATCTCTGCACTTAGAACCGAAATGGTCTGATGTGGTCGAAATATATAACAGTTTGAGAGTTACCAAATTGTTAAACATTGTCATTCATTTTTAAGAAACTAAATCGATAATGATTCTCTTCATCTTCGGTGCAATAAATTTTTTCAGATGTGAACAACACATTCCTTTCCCAAAGTGGTTTTTCTGGGTTAAAAAGGAACTTTAGTTAGAAAAATTGTTTATTATAATTTTACAAATTATTAAATATAATTTTCCAAAAAAATATTTCTGTTATTTATTTTATGACGATTTTAAACTCGCATCACGTTTCTGCGTATTGTGGGAAAATACACCTACATTCAAAGTATTGCATTGTCCACAAAAAAGTGATTCGCGTGGTCAATTCCAGTCACACGAATCAATAAGTTTAGCCCCGCGAATCAGTTTTCACTAGTGAATCGCACCCAACCATTTAGGAAACACTGGCCTAGTAAATAAATGGTATTCAACATTTTTATATATCTATACTTATAATAAAGCTCAATGTGTGTGTGTGTGTGTGTGTTGGCGCTCTACAGACCAGACCATTCAACCTACAGCTACCAAATCTGGCACGTGTATACCTTGGAGGCCGGGAATGTGCACCTGGGGGTTATTTTTTCGAATTTTTAACTAGAATTTTATTTATTTAAAAATTAAGCGAAATTTTGACGTGTTTCTGCTATAACTGTCGAAAATATTACCGCACAAAAACGATTTTTACATGAAGTTAAAGATAAAAAATTTATCTTTTAAATGATACTACTGTTTTAATCTTAAAATTAAATTTCTATTTTTAATGAATTTTTAAATAAATATTTTAACTATGTTTTTCAATAATTTTTTTCGTCAAAAATAAAAATGAGGATTAAGCACGTTTCGCATTCAGGAGAAAAAAATAGCTTTTTTCAAAGTGTTGCCATCACATTGATTAAAGCTCTAACTGAAAATAAATTAAATCTTTTTGGAAATGAAATCTGCACAAATATAATTTTCGTCACGTGTCTGTAGGAAATGAAACAAATATGAAATATTATTTTTTCTAAAAAATAAATTCAAGAAAAATTCTTTTATGATCTTTTACACTATTTATATTATTAATCCAATAAATCAGTTTTATTTTAAGGCAAGTTTTGTTTAATATGAACAGGATATCCATTCAAATCTGGGCCACACAGCTAATTTGTAAACCTTTAGTAATACACAGATCTGTTGCGACATAAATCGTAAATATTTTATTTAAAAGTAGCAAACGATTATTTTAATAATTATAAATTTTATTTTGTAAATAGTTGTGAAATTCAGATTGGCAACAGTGATATTTTTGGAACTTTTAATTTGTTGTTTAAAAACGATGCTAGAATTTTGAATGAAAATAAGTTGATGTAAATTTGATAATATTATCTATAATGTAATAAGATTTAGTTTCATAATAAGTTTGTCTGCATTCTATTTTTGTTGACGCACGAACACAGCAGATTTATTAAAATGGTTTAAATAGAAAAATGATTATATTTTATGTAACTTAATTGAATAAATGCTCTAATAAATAACGAATTTTTGATTTTACATAAAGCTTCTGCTGCCGAAATCACGAATAACAAAATGTTCTTGAAACACTAATATTTTAAATAAAAAGAATTAATTTCCAATCAACTAAATCAATCACTTAAACTGACTTATTTATGAAAATTTGAATAGCACTATTCAATAAAAAAAAGGATAATTTTAGATTTTCCATCGATCGTTTCAAAAAAAAATACGCCAATCAGCGAGCAGGTTTCTCAAGATTAATTGGCCTAAGATTATGAAAATGTTGAGTTTTTCTAAATTTTTAACACTCAAAACTTCATAAATAAGTCTTAGTTGATTGTGAAAAATAGAAACATTCATTCATTTATTTAAAATTTGGTGTGTCCAGAATATTGTTCAGAATATGATACCTTACTGCAGTAAATTTAGATTTCATAATTTTTGAAATATATTTATATGCTGGAGCAAAATGTTATTATTGATTTCATTTCAATCCTTTTGAAAGCAAAACTAAAAACTGAATTTTATGCTAAATCTGAGAAATTTTTGTTGAATTATTCTTTGAGATATTACATAAATTATGAAAAATATTTTGTAGTTCACATAAGAGTTAAATACCGAGATATTCTGTTTGCAATACTCATATTCAATAATAATAGTAATAAATAAATAGCAATAAAGATGATAAATAAAATAAAACGCTTGGTTTTATTAAAAAATATCTTTATATTAATTGCAATTTCATCATTTTCACTTTAAATTAAAGTTGACGTTTTACCGGAAATGACAACAAATTAACAAAATATATAGAGTAAATTGAACGAAACGATCTAAACAACAGTATAAGTTTGGTATGACTATCAAAATTTGAAGATTAAAATTGTTTTGTTTGAGAATCTATTAAGAGACCAATTACTTAAAATGCTTAATTGAAAATTGTAGCGAGCGGTAATATTGGCGAACCGGCTGGTCGCCAAAGGCGGCTAGTTTAAAATAAATTCAGATTAAAATTTTTTTTGCTCAATATATTATTGTATTTATGTAGTATTTTTCCAGCATTAGATACGGCTTTAGTGCAAATTTAATTGTAAATAAATCTTTAATATTCTTCCATTATTAGGGTTATAGCACGCAAGTTATCATTATCAAATTTATTCAGATCAATAGTAGTTTTATATAGAGAGAGTTTTGCGTTCTGAAGACCTCGAATACATCAATTCCATTGAGACTCTTCATAAATAGCATGTTAAAAAAAAAACTCGCATTAAAATCATCATAGTTTAATAATTTATTTATTCTTTCTTCCTTTATTTATTTACTTGTAGCTGATTAAACTCCAGAAGCACTTTCAATTACAGGTTCTTTTTTTTTAGACAACGATTCCATTTAAGTGTATTTTTTAGGAGTAATTATTAAAATAATTACAAGAGCAGCAACACTCCCTTAGATACAACATCTGAATCCCTGGCAAAGAAAATAATAAAAATCAGTTTTTTACAAGTTTTTATTTAATTTAACTTGTTTCATTGTTGCTGATTTGATGTTTACAATGGAATGTTTTAATCGATTTTATTATTCGCTTTCTGACTTCCAAATTTCAGAAATTCTGTACAATTGTGAGTTTTCTTTGATATTATAATTATCAGGATTTAATTACATATTTATCTTTTAGTTTATTTAATTTTAATTTAGTAGATACGTACCATCTACTATTAAATTTGCAAATAATTAATTTCCGTATTCCACAATAATCATAATAATGAAGAGGTATATTGAAGGTTTACAGCAAAAAATTAAAAAAAAAAACTATTTTATTAGTGTAATAATTTGTTTTGGTAATGAGTTGGACAAGATAACTAGATATGATAGATCTCAATTTGGTCTTAGTAATTTCCCCAGTAAAGTATTGATTGGCTTTAAATTTTGACAGACATGTAACTCATTCTTTTATTGAATTCTTACATCATTATGCTCACTTTTCCATTCACCTTCTTGCCTTTTTACTATCATACCTATCATTTGAAATTTAATTTGAAATGGAGAAAGATTAAACTTCATTTAATCCAATAATTTATTGAATAGAAAATGTTCGTAAAAAAATTTCATTCTAAATAAAATCATTAAGAGTTGAAGTATGATAGGTGCTATTGAATATGTTTCATTATTTATTAATATCTTGCAGTAGTTTTGTTTAGTGAATCAATAAAAATAATTAGTACATTACAATAAAAAAAGCAAAACTTTAATTTAAAAGACACTTTTATACATCCAGTTATATCTTTATATTATAGACTTTTATATATCCAATTTAGGAAATGGCAACAGTGTTTAAAATTAAATTCAGATTTTTTTCAAAAATCAAAATTTTGTTTGTAACAAATTTAATAATTTCAGGCCCAACGATATGCTTTTGTAGTAGACCAAAAGACCCACATATATGTATTCACTTTCATTATTAACATAGATTGAAATGCAAAGAATAGCTTCTTAGAGAAAAATCGAGAAGAAAAGGAAAAATCATGAAACAGTGAGATTTTGTAAACAGTAGTATAAAGAAATTTAGTCAAAGGAATATCAAAGGCAATTTCAAATCATTTATTGAAAATCAAAAGGTAATATGAATATGATTAAAATTACATATTGGTTAAAAGTATTTATATCAGCACCTTACAATTTTACAAATTTCTCTTTGAATACTAAATTTTTAGTGTGTGTGTGTGAAGATATTTTTTAATTTAATTTAAATCCTCATTAATTTCCAAATTTTTATCTTAATTTAGCCCATATTAAAATGGCCTCTTATTTCCTGATTCAATTGCATGTCAGTACCCTAATGCTTTCTAAAATTTTATCTTATTTTTATATGTATTGCTATACTTTCGCGAATAATGCTTTTGGTACACATTAAGTCTTAAGCACATGTAACTCTAACAGCCAAATGATACGAAAAAGTTTTAATTTTCCTCACTGAAAATTTGCTTTTGCAATTCTTATTTAGCAAATAAATGAATTTTATTTTTCGTCAAACTGTTCAGAAATAAAAATAGCGTGAATACCGTATTGGAAAATTATATAGCTATATAGTTTTTATAGAGCAACTGCTTTTGGTTTTGTGAATTTTATTTGTTTTTATTCAACCAAATATATAATTTTCATCTTCTAGATCCTCATAAATAACTTTAAACTACAATACTTTTCAAGAAATGATGCCATTGAGAACAGAAAAAATAGCTTTAATAGGAAAAAAAAAAGTGACTAGGCCTCAATTCTGATCATTGCAGCGTCATTGATTATAGCAGAAAACTAGTTTCGGTTAAGCCCGATTTTTTTTCTTCGGAAGATTTATGTTGGCTTTGAGGAAAGGGAATCGACTGCAACCTGAAGAGGATTTCTAGGAAAAAAATAGCTTGTCTGTTATATAGTAGTTCCTAAGGTAACTGGTTCAGATCAGTTTTGTTGATGATGATGTTGTTGCTTATTTTGTTGAATAAGATGTTGATTTCTGAGTTGTCTGC
>JAPMOR010077107.1:243525-286933 GCA_026543865.1 Argiope aurantia
TTTTCTGCAATAAAAATTCATTTCTGCCTTTTCTGTCGTGACCTTTTACACCTGTTGGTGAACCTGTAGACAAGCAATTCGAACACCTACACCTATTGGCATTTCCTTCGTGCCCTTGGACTCACGACCTTCTTGTTCCTATAGCTGACTTTCGTTTGTACAGATCACGAATTAATTGCTCATTTTTTTTTTTTAAAAAGCAGATGTTTTACCGATTCGCGAAGATAAGCACCTATTCGTATTTGCGTTATTTAATGTTTTTGATGGTAATGGAAAAAATGACGTAATCCACTTAAAACAACATTTAAAAAAAAGAAGATTCATTTTCAAAGACAAACAAACCTTATTTAAAAGCAAAAATTAATTATACGTAATTATTGGTATCAAGTTACCAATTTCACTTTTTCTTTCACACGATTGATATGAATCAATTTCGAAATTAAAAATGCCGATTTCTTTCACAATATCTTTAATAAATCTTCGAATAAGTTTATTTTCTTCTCATAGAACATCTGAGGGCATGATTTTAACGATGTATAATTGCATTTAAAAAATCAAATAATATGTTAGAACACATGATTTACTCCTAATTATTTCATATTTTGTTAGTTAAAATCATTCAAGCTTTTTGAAAGAATAAAAAAAAAAAAACCTGCTTATTAATTTTTTACCAAATTAATTGATTTGTTGTCTGGAAAAATTCTTTTTGTTTTATTTACCAACATCGTATCTTCATTTAATATTTAACACAGCATTTAAGTATATTATTTGCAATTCTTTACAATGTGATCTACATAGCCGTATATGAATAGATGTTTAAAGTTCATTATATCATAATCTTTTAAGTTAAACTAGTCGCATAGGGTAACCAGCTGTTGCCTTAGTGATAATGGTTATATTTCATTTCAGTTAAATTAATAAAACTTCAAGCCCATGATTTTGGCATGTACCAGATATTAAAGTGGTATTACTTTAATTGCTTTACTTATATTTTATGCATTGTGCGTGTGAACTTATCTATTGAAGACCACTTATCTATTGAAATTCAGTTCCATCATACGCTTTTTTTATTCGTCTTGCAAATTTCACAAGATATTAAACAGAATTAGAATGGATGAAATGGAATAAAATCAAGCGATTAAATCTTTCATGAAACGATGGAAATGAGTTCAATCTTAAGGCAACAAACAATTTACTAGTGAGAATGATTAAATCAATCTCCTACTATTACTCAAGGTAGCAATGCAAACTGCTATTGAAAATTAGGCAAAAGATATTTTTAAAAAATTCTCAAAATTCAGAAAAAAGTTTGCACGAATATGAAATTATTATCATTGAAAAGATAATTTTTTAAAAAAATTTTAATGACTTGAAAATCATATTTGTTTTGTAATATTTGTGGAGTTATGGTGAATAAGCTTCAAAATTTCGTTTAATTTTTCTGAATTAAAATGCTAGTTAAAATTTTTAACAAATCATTCCGAGGCGCACATTAAGTATTAATAACATTAAGTAACAAGTTAAGGCTCCGAAGTACATTTGTGCCAAATTTGGAAGTTCTAGGTCAAATGATCTGACCTGTAGAGTGCATACACACAGAGAAAAAGATAGGCAGACATATATACACCAAAGAGGCAAACACACACACACATTCATCTTTATTATTACCAGAGATTACAGCAAAATACTTTCCACTTTAATTTAAAATTGCAACAATATTGTTTTGTAATAAATATATTTTATGTATATGTCTTATTCTGCTTAAGTTAGGAGTAATAATGTAGGTTGAGATAACAAATATTTTAAAATGATATTTCTGAATTTTGTATATTTTAAAGAATTTTTTTATTTTCGTAAGCAAAATCTATCAAGTTTCTTTCGTTCGATTTTAAAATATAGAATTAATTGGTTATTATCTTTTGTTCAGTTTTTTTCTAACCTTTTTAAAGCGAATTTATTATCAGTGGTGAATTTATATATTTTGTTACCTTCATATTTTAACAGATTGATAATTTATTTTAGGTTAATATTTTTATATTTTATTAATTTTAAGTAAATTAATTAGCATTTACTTATCTATTATGACCCGAGACTGCCTGGCATCCACATTTGTACACTTTTTAATTCAAGTAGAGGCTCTGTGCTGATATACTCTTAATAACCAAATAACTGTATTGTAACGTATAGGAATCTTAGCAATTATATAAAGTGTTAAAATAATCTAATATTTAATAATTCACAAAGGAATAATTCGTATTTTTTTACAAATTAATTTATTGGAAAACCGAGAAAATAATGCTTATTAATCAACCTACTCGTAGCCTCCTCTCTGCCTAGCTGTAATTCGGAAATCCACACTGCTTGGTTTTTCTTCAATTCCAACAAATGTGACGAGGTCAAAATTGTTACTTGTTCGTGTCTTATGTACTACGAATACATTCGTCACAGATGCTTTTCAGAATATGCTGACTGTATTCTTTTAGAATTGTGACAATTCATGCAACCGATTAATTTATTTTTGATGATAAACACTTTTTCTTTCCTCACGGAGAGAATGGTTGAACATATTTCTTTAAACTTTAATCGGCAGTTCTTCTTCTTTCTTTTTTTAAATATTTTAATTGACAGTTGCATTATAATATTTCATTCTTAAGAATTCGATGCATGCTGTTCTTGTAATGAGATAATGTTATGTAGTTCTCAATATGCTCATATTGTTCTCTGCTATGGTTCAGTCATTTAAATATCTATATCGTCTAGACTTAGTGCATGGGCTGTGCCATTTATGCTTATTATTTAATGTTGAATGTTCTAGTTGTCACCTTTGAGATAATTATTAGAATATCTATGTTCGTAGAGATACAGATAATACAGAATTGCTTATGTCCAATGGCGTATCTCCGACCACATCGTTGGCAATTTGTGGTTCTAAGCAGAGTACATTATGAAGCTCTTAATAATTAATCAGTATATAATAATAAATAGAATTTATCAGAAAATATGATGAAAAAATAACTAAATAATAAAACTCTTGAAAAATTAAGCATAGTTATGGGTTAAAGATTGCTCTTTTTTCCCCCATTTTGTTTACTTTTTATGATGAAAAATAACGAACGAATAATTTCAAACAAATATAAAAATAAAAATTATTACAGGATGTTTCAAATGGAAAAAATTGTAATAAAAATTTATATGAATAATTAATATTTAAGCTATTATAAATATATTTCAGTAATTAATGAAATATAATGAATAATTCAGTAACATAGTCCAATATATATAGAAATAAATTTCACTAATTTCTTAAATAACTCAGCGTAAACACACACTGCTGTCCTAATCTCAATCTCTATCTATACTTATAATAAAGCTCAATGTGTGTGTGTGTGTGTGTTGGCGCTCTACAGGCCAGACCATTCAACCTAAAGTTACCAAATTTGGCACATGTATACCTTGGAGGCTGGGAATGTGCATCTGGGGGCTATTTTTTCGAATTTTTAATTAGAATTTTATTTATTTAAAAACTAAGCGAAATTTTGGCGTGTTTCTGCTATAACTTCCGAAAATATTACCGCACAAAAAAGATTTTTACATAAAGTTAAAGCTCAAAAATTTATCTTTTAAATGATACAAATGTTTTAACCTTAAAATAAAATTTCTATTTTTAATGAATTTTTAAATAAATATTTTAACTATATTTTTCAATAATTTTTTTCGTACAAAATAAAAATCATATTAATCTGCAAAAATATAATTTTCAGCACGTGTCTGTAGGAAATGAAACCAACATGAAATATTATTTTTTCTAAAAAATAAATTCAAGAAAAATTATTTTATGATCTTTTACATTCTCTATATTATTAATCCAATAAATCAGTTTTATTTTAAGGCAAGTTCTGTTTAATATGAACAGGATATCCATTCAAATCAGGGCCACACAGCTAATTTGTAAACTTTTAGTAAGACACAGATCTGCTAAAATGGTCTAAATGGAAAATGATTATATTTTATGTAACTTGATTCAATAAATGCTCTAATAAATAACGAATTTTTGATTTTACATAAAGCTTCTTCTGTGGAAATCACGATTAACAAAATGTTCTTGAAACACTAATATTTTAAATAAGAAGAGTTAATTTCCAATCAACTAAATCAATCACTTAAACTGACTGATTTATGAAAATTTGAATTTCACTATTCAATAAAAAAAGGATAATTTTAGATTTTCCATCGATCGCTTCAAAGAAAATACGCCAATCAGCGAGCAGGTTTCTCAAGATTAATTGGCCTAAGATTATGAAAATGTTGAGTTTTTCTAAATTTTTAACATTCAAAACTTCATAAATAAGTTTTAGTTGATCGTGGAAAATAGAAACATTCATTCATTTATTTAAAATTTGGTGTGTTCAGAATATTTCTCAGAATATGATACCTTACTGCATTAAATTTAGACTTCATAATTTTTGAAATATATTTATAGGATGGAACAAAATATTATTATTGATTTCATTTCAATCCTTTTGAAAGCAAAACTAAAAACCGAATTTTATGCTGAATCTGAGAAATTTTTGTTGAATTAATGTTTGAGATATCATATAAATTATGAAAAATATTTTGTAGTTCACATAAGACTTAAATACCAAGCGATTCTGTTTGCAATACTCATATTCAATAATAATAATAATAAATAAATAACAATAAAGGTGATAAATAAAATAAAACGCTTGGTTTTATCAAAAAATATCTTTATATTAATTGCAATTTCAACATTTCCACTTTAAATTAAAGTTGAAGTTTTACCGGAAATGACAACAAATTAGCAATATATATATATTAAATTGAATGAAACGATCTAAACAACAGTATAAGTTTGGTATGTCTATCAAAATGTGAAGATTAAAAATGTTTTTTTTTTTGCGAATCTATTAAGAGAACAGTTACTTAAAATATTTAATTGAAAATTGTATCGAGCGATAATACTGGCGAACAGGCTGGTCGCCAAAGACGGCTAGTTAATAATATAGATGAATGTGTATGTCTTTGTGCAGACACGAAATTAGGTGTTTTCTGCCCTAGATAATGCACATTATGAGACTTTTTTAAACCCATTTTCCAATTCCAACAAATTTTTAACTTAATTGACACACTTATTATTTATTTTATATTAATTTCTATTTTAGAAAATATGCAAAAAGGCTTCTATTTATTTATTATGATTCGTGCCTAAATAGTATTCACGTTTGTATCCAATTTTATTATCATATACTACTGTGCATTAAATATGATAATAAGCGGTTAAAATAAAACTAACTGGTGCCTGACTAATTATATTTGATTGAGAGCTAACACTATACTTATATTATGTTATTCATAGAATTCGTATTTTAAAATATTGTTTTAGTATTTTACATAAACTTATTTATTCGATAACAAGGCTAATGACAACTTTTTAATCAATCTGCCTGCAACCTCCCTCCCATCAGCCAAGCGATCATAGGCACTTGCTTAGTCCGTATTAATGGAAATATGCCTCTGGTTGGACTAAAGAGAGAGGCGACACAGGAAGATTGAAAAGTGTTGTTAGCCTAGTTACCAAATAGATTTGCGAGAAATATACAGAGTATATAAAATACAATAATACAGAGTATAAAAAAATATTTAATAATTAATTAAAGTATAAGTAATAATTAAAAAATAAAATAGTTAATTAAAGTATAAATAATTATTTTTATGATATATTAGAATGTAAATTATTCATGGACTATTTAAGCAATATTCCACTTGAAAGATCATATAAAATGACCATTTTAATTTTGCATTTATTTTGGGATTTATTATTCGTTTATTACCTTCCATAATAATTAAATAGTTATGTATGTAAATAAAGAAATCATTAACTAATATCTATATTTGATTTTTTAATTACTCTAATTTATTAAAACATTATTAACATATTAAAAAATAAATCTTAAAAAGTTATATTTTCTTAAGTAAAATATAATTCATAAAAATATACAATAAATTATAAAATTTTAAATTATAATAAAATATAAATTATAATATATATATATTATAAAAATATTACAATAAAATATAACTAACTAACCAAAAAAATAACTAAAATAAATCATTTATAAGTTGATTAAGTTAAAAATATGCGGAAATGTGAAACTAAATAGATCAATTATGATCAGAGGGGTCTCATAATCTACATTACCTAGGGTCAAAAAATGCCTGAATTTGCCTCTGCTTTGAGAATCAGTAATAAGAAGGAAATTCGTTGGAATTCGTAATATTCATGTATCTCTTGCATCCATATTCATAAACGTCTCATCAAGAATAAATGAGGTTATTTATTTGTTTCTGCTATTTCAATCGCTTTTGCAATAATGTTACAACGGAAAATAAATGACTCTTTCGCTAAAGAAAGTTCTTTTATAGTGGAACTTTTTAAATTCAAACGATTGTCATTCGAATTTTTTTCTTTGTTTTGCCGAATTTCCTTTCAAGTGATGTTCAAATATCATCTATAATTCATATTTTCTTCTTCTTTTATTTATTTAAAGTCAAAAGTTAATAATTATTTTTATTCCAATTTATTTTCTTAAGTTAGATACGATTCGAACTTGGTCTAATAAAGTCATACTAATAAGTTATAAAATCATTTACTGCTTTTTCGTAGATTAAGAATAAAGAGAAATTATATATTTTAAAATGATCAAAGATCTTTAATTAACTAAAGAAAAACAAATGATTTAAAGATTTGATGAAACAATGAAGTAAGTTTGAACTTACTTTTCGTTTATTTTTTTCTCTCTCATATACGAAATAAACAAAGAGAAAGCGTTGTATTCGTAAAAAAAATTTGAGATTTTGATGATTTCCGAAAAACACATTTTTTGGAATTATATTTGTTTGTCTCCCGTTCTCTTAACTCTAATATCAACATCGCGTTTTTAAGATATTTATAATCACGATGACTTAAAAATGCTTTGAGCTAGACGAATAAAACATGGTGTGTGTTTTTAAAAACAAATTTGTAAATTTCTATCCATTTTTGGACGAAATCCATTCACAGAAAACCTGTCTATCTCTGTAAGAGTAAAAGTGCATGCAATAAGTGCAAAATGTACGAAGTTAGATGGATAAAAATTGGTACACAATAACATTTAAAGTGTATATCTAGTATATCAAATTTCGAACAAAATCCATCAAGGCTAGGCAGTCAGCTGGTCTGCATATTCGAGTGTATGTAGACACGATAATTCAAAAACGTAGAGATTTAGGTAAATGAAATTTGGTATGTTGTTACTAAAATTATAGTTCTATATAAAATTTCGGTTTCAGTCAGCTGAGAACACGCCGTGCAAAAAAAAAAAAAAAAAACAGGTTTCTCCATTACACTATGAAACCCAAAATTCTTACATGCGTACTTTGTCACTCTACACGAAAAATGGAGAACGAACATTCTGCTTGGGTTGTAACTCACCCCCCATCTCCGATTCCTAGGATAATAAAAATCTGAGCATTCGTGGCGTTTACGGCCTTGCCAAAGGACCATAATTTTTATACGAGAGTATAATAACATCTTTATTATAAAAACGAAAGTAAGTATGAGAGAAAAGTTTGGAGAAACCACTTTCGTTGGTTAAAAAAGATTTGATTAATTTTTCAATTAATTGAAATTTTATCTAAAGTTTTGGAAAAAAAAAATCATTTTTGCAGCTATTTTTAATCTCTAAAATATATTTAATTTGATAATTCTAAGTCAGAGAATCTATTCTTTAATGTGCTAAGAGAACAATCTCTACTAATATTAGAAAACGTAATTGAACAATAGGTGTTAAATGCGAGTAATCGAGTGTATCTTCCGAGCTTATTATATTTCAAAAATAATTTAGCACTAATTTAAAACAACAAAAAAGTTACCTTTATAAAGATATAAATTTCATTTCCATGCAACTTTTTTATCCAGTTTTAATAAATCATTTAAATTTTATTTGATACACAATCTGTGACAATGTTTTTATTGTTATGATGAAATTCAAACTGATTTTACAGTTCTGTCAAATCAATCAATCATATGTTTTTACCAATGCTAATATTGACAAAAAAATTGTTTTTATTAGACATTAATTCCGAGGAAGCATTTACACAATCTCTTTTGTTTCGTAGTACTTGTATATACATTTTTTTTAAATGTGCAAGCTGTAATTTGTAATAGCCTGATAGCGTTAAATTCATGTTTTGTGAAATTTTGAATAAATGCATTCTATATTAATAGTTTAACAGCCAGGAAAGTTAATATTCTGTTCGAAACAATCTGGTCGCCAAAGACGGCTAGTTAATATACATAAATGCGAATAAGTTTATTTTGCTCTTTATTCTTAGTCACGTTACAAGTTTTTGCATGTTTATATTGTCACTGTGCACACACAGGATTCTGGATCTATTTCTAGCGATGAGGTAATCAGCACTTTTCTATCTGCACTGTTGGCTCTATTGTTGCAGAACAAAGAAAATAAAGAAGACGAGTTACACACGACAGTTTTTCACGTTGCTTTGGAATGGTTTGAGTAATCACAGGAAAAATGTAGTCATTGTATTGTATTTAGTTGGGTTAAGTACTGGAACAAAAATTCAAGAGTTTGAATCATGCCGCAAGGGCTTTGTACAGTGTAAAAATTTTCTAAAAAGTCTCGACTCACAAAAAATGGACCCACCCCCCTTCTTTTTTCCAAAAAATTTGAAAATAGATGCATTGAAGATATTTCAACTACAGTGAAAAATGAATTACACAGTAATCTGTGCGGCTTGAATTGGTCTGTTTAAGATTATGATAATGCCAAATGGTTAAATCAATATCTTGAAGATAATTTCTAATCCTTGTGAATTAAAAGATGAAAAAATTCAAAATATTATGCATTTTTCAAAAACTTTTGACTTATATGTATATTTAATTGGTTATTGTAAAAGAAATATTAGAGATGGTTGGATGCCATTTTTTCACATTTATGAATGATTAAATGGCATCTACCCAGGGTCGTCTTAACTGGTCTAATTTGTTGCTCCAGAGTTGCCATCAATCCTAAATATGTATCAAACTGATTTTGAACTAAAATTATTTAGTTATAATTTCAAATGAGTTAAAATAAGATATGATTAGAACTTATAGATAGAGTGAGACGGAAATTTCAATTTTAAAAAGGCCAAAAGAATTATTTATGATTATTATCAAGATAATCTAAGTTAAATTAACATTTTTATGCATGAAATATGACATATTTAAAATACAGAATGAACCAAAATAACTGATACATTTGCTTTAAATAAATGTTGTAAAATATTTTGAAATTGATAAACAGTTATACCAATCAAATAAATAATTGTAAAAGTGAAAGGAGCAGAATGTTTACGCACTCATATAAACATTATTATTACATTATCTAAATATATAAAATTTGTACACTTAAATAAATTAAAACGCGTTTTTATTTTTCATCAAATAAATAATTTTTAGAAGGTGATATAAAATACGATGTATCTATACAGGTTATTGTAGTATTTTTGTATCAAATAAATACATAGAATGTAATGGCAAATACTTTTTTTAATAATGTAACCAATGAAATCGAGTAGTCTATTGGTGGGCGCATCTATTTCGAAAAAGTGTCAATTTGCAAAATTATAGGATGTTAAATATGTAACAAGGAAATTTTTTTTTATCTTCCATTGTTTTACTTTAGCTATGCAATTTTAATGGATTATTGATGCCCAAATTCCCCAGGGCGCTCATATTTATTTAGACAGCATTGATCTTAATTAATGAAAACTGAAGTTGATAGCGCGAAAAGCTGAGCGGTATATTATTATGACCCTTATATTCCAACCCAAATTGTCACGAAAAATATTTAAAAAATATATCAAAGTAATTTTATTGATTTAAGATTGGAAAAGGAGGATTAGGGAACAGAAAGGAAGGTTTGAAACATCGGTTTTTCTTTTGAATAAGAGGCTATTAATTTAAAAGGTAAATTTTTAATTAAAATGTATAACTATTAAAAATATCTATAAGATGAAATATAGAAAGGTAAGATAGCTTAATTAAGTATACGGTAACTTTTAAAAGAAATGTTTTAAATTATTTTTTAACTTTTGAGATTCTAGTTAAATTTGTGTAACGCAGAACTGGAGGTGAAGGGGAAAAAATCAGATCGACCCAATCATTGTTTTCCTGGGAAATTCAACTTTATCGCGAAGAAGAAAAAAATCATACAAGTATATTTCATTCCATCTAAATTTATAGATCGAAATAAATACATAAATCCAATTCTAAAAATATAATTTTAAGATTTCAGATTGCACTTGAATAGCAACAACAGACCAGAGAGAAACAGGAACTAATAAACCAAATGAATAATTTATTAATCAATAGTAAAGACTTAAAACAACGCAAATAAAAGACAAAATCAGATTAAACCATACAGATAACAACACGAGTGTCCCAAAACGAATCATGAGTAATAGCATTCCATAAGGAATTGCTTCGAAATTCTGAACTTTTACAAGCATTCAAGATACATTCCAATTATATAATAAGAACTCCAAAAGGTATTCAAAGTACATTAAACAAAGGTTAAATTTAAACGAATAGAAATTTTGAATTAATCACAAAATAAATTATTTACAATTCTACACATAATTACAATGAAATGGTCTATGGCACCATCTTGGGGAAAATCCAGCATCCCTTACAAAGTAAGGAGCATGATATATTTGCAAAAACGATTAGATACATTCATTGGAGATCCGTAACTTTCTATGTGCTGACAATCTGAGTTATCGCTGTTTACAGAAAATTTCAATTTACTATTTTTAAATTAACAAAAATAAAGTGATAACATTTTTTTCCCCTTTCAAATATATTTTTACTCCTTTGTATGAAAAAAAATTGTAATCGAAGAGTTCAATCGTAAGTGGTCTCAAGAGTTTGACGATCATCTAAACTTCAGACCTTCACCGAGTCCGAGAAAATAATTTTTGGGGTTATATTTCTGTCTGTGACCAAAATAAAAATAATAATAGTAATAATAAAAAACCCACACAACGAGTTAAAAAAATGAGAATTGGTATGCGGTTTTCTAAACAAAATTGTATATCTGTAAAAAATCTTAGAATTTGCTTACAGGAAGTTTTATTGTCTACCCACATGCATATTAACATGAAAGCTAAAAAACAATGAGCTACATGGATGAAATTTGGCGAATGATTTTATCATTAGAAGTCTAGATCTGCATCAAATTCAGGACCACATCTATTTATACACATATTGTCTGTTTATTTACTCATATGTAAGTGAATGCGACGAAGTTAAATTCAAAGTTCAACATATTGCGAAAATATACCAAAAAGTAAAGGGGAAAATACACTCTTAATACTCTTTTTCCCTTCAAAATTTAACAGTTTAGGAATGGTAACCAATCAATTGTCTTTCAGGCAAAACATCACACCTAACTTTAATTGAGTAAATAGATATCAAAATAAATTAGAGAAATCATCAATTGATACTTCGTGTGTACAGCCAACCACACTGCAATCACTGAATGAAGCAGTATCGACAGTCATCTACCGATATGTAAATAAGAGGCTGTGATTATCCTCCCGCCCCCCCCCATTAAAGAAACATTGATCGAAATACTTGTTCACAGTTCAAACAGAATTAAGGGGGGAGGACGATGACAAATTTCTTTATAAACTGAAACTAAACAGACGATGCAAACTTGCATGACGGAGCAATATGTTTAAATGAATGAAAAAATACCAAACAAATCATATTATCATTATTCTAAATATTAGCATCAATTATGCAAGAAATTGAAAATCCCATTTTCTCAACAATTTTGAATTCCGACATAAGTGAATTGAATTCCGACATTCTGTGATGCAAATAGATTGATTTACGAGCTCAGCTCTATCCCCACTTCAATCCCCTTAGGGGAATGTTTTCTTCTTCCAGATACTGCAAGTCTGTCCAGCAGCATGTGTGAAAGTTAAATTCAAAATTCAACAGAAGTGGATTGAGAGATCAGCATAAGTAGAATATCCAACCTTCCAGTCTCTACCATGCTGGTTCTGATCAGTTTTTACTTTCTCGTATACATAGAAGAGAAAGTATAGTAATCTTCCAAAAATTCGAACTCGAGATTTTGATGAATCTTTCTGCTTTAAGCCTCCCAGAGTTCGAAAAACATATTTTTGGAGGAGAGTTAGGCACGTCTGTCTGTGACGAAGGCAAAAACGCTTTGAGCTAAACGGTTCAAATTTGGTATACTGCAAATTTACAAAATTCTATCAAATTTTGTGCAAATCCGCTGAGAGGAAATCTCTGTCCGGCTGCTCGAATATAATTTAACACGATATCTACAAAACGAAGAGAGTTAGGCAGATAAAATTCGATACATAGAATTAACATCTATAGTCTACACTTATCAAATTTTGAGCCAAATTCAACAAGGAGTAGACCATCTGCATTTTCAGAAACATGTAAACGTAATAACTCAAAGATGCAACGACTTAAATATATCGAATTTGGTATTTTGAGACTACGTGCCGTTCTGTGTCAAATCTGTTGAGAAAAAAAGTCTCTAAAGCACAAATTCGATTTTCGCATACTATTGATGGCATGCCAAAGATTAGTCGTCTAAAAACTCGTCAAGGATCACACGATAGATTTCGTAAAAATGCTAATTTCAAGCCAAAAGTTAATATTTCTTAACTATTATACGCCAATGCCATGCAAGGCGTTCTCTGCCATTGGCAAGTTTATTGGAAAGTATGCGAAAAAGTTTTGGGGTGACCACGCTCCCTGGTTTATATTAATGATAGAATTTGGGAGAATTCCATTGATATAGCATGGAAGTCCAGTTTTTTTAAAGATAGTCGTCTTTCCGACTTATGGAAATTGAGCAATAGTTCAAGGCAATGATAAGTCCTTATTAACTGCAATATTTAGTCCTGTTTCATTAAGATGATTTCAGAAGCACATAAGATTACAATTTTATTTTTAATTTTGCAAATAATTTAATGTAGATTACTAGTTTAAGACACAAAAACAACCTTCAACACAATTAAAAATGCTGATATATTTTTTATTTTATAGGAAAACAATAATTATATCTGGTAAGGGAATGCAAAACATCCTCAATATTTTTCAAGATTGTCGTATTGACAAAGCTGCTATTCACAACTCATAGCATGTCTTATAAAAAAAAAGTGTTAATACTCAAATACCAAATTGAGTTATTGTTGATTCATAGGTTTTTATTGAAGAGCCGATGACCTCTCCAAGATTCGTGTCTGGAATATCATTAAGATTGATAATCAAAACAGTTTTGTATAGATTAAATGACTGAATCTGTGGTTTTGGAGAAATTGAATGCGTGAATCGTGCTCATTATTAAGATTTGAAGGGAAAGAAGGCACAAAAAATGTATTCATACATTGCCCATGCGTGTGTGTGTATGTATATATATAATCTCGAATTTTTGTAGATATCGATTCTATAGAAACGAATTCAAGATTATTGTTTCTCGAAATTAATAGTTTTTTTTTCAGGTAATACTGTCCATAGGGCATTTTTAATTGATAATAGATAGTTTATAATTTTTAATAGATAATAGATCATTTTTAATAGATAGTTTTCTTTAAGAACTACTACCAATACCTTATGGGGCCGCGGTGGCAAAGTCTCGGAACTGGAGGGTTTCAGGTTCCAGACCCGATTCCTAAAAAGTACCGTCGTGTAAGTGGGTCTGGTGCAGGCTAAATCCGTCGTGGTCAAACATCCTCCCACTGCTGAGGAGGACATTTGGAAAGGGGAAGTCAACAAAGGCGTCATTTTCGCCATCTGACCACGGTTCAAAATTTCGAGGTCCGTCCCAAAATGGCCTCAGTGATGCATTAAAACGGGACGTTAATATAACTAAACTAAAACCAATAGCTTAAAGCACTGAAATTATCTGGTGGTGGATCATGCATTGTGACAACAGAAGCATTATAAAATCAAAGTACTTAAATTTACAAAGTAATTAAATTTTGCCTTTTAAAATTAATTTTGAATTGCTAATTAGTTTAATAAAGATCATATTTTTTTATGTCATATAAGCAATTTTTTAAAAAGTTTCAGAGCAATTTTGATTTTTAGTTTACTCTCAAACATAAGCGCATGCATCAAATGTTGGAACAGATACTCTAATTAGGAATATGATGCAACTTATCACAGATTGATGTATATTTTTACAATTACATATTTATTTTTGGCACAAATCTAATTAATAGTTTTCTTTTCACACAATAGGCCAAAAGATACTTTTATACAGGTCTGTAGGAATACTTTTGAAATTTGTAAATGTATATTTATGTAAATATACAACAATTAAGCTTTCAAATATTTGTTGAAACATATAATTATGCATATACATAAATAAAGCCGTATGAATGTATGTTTGATTAACTTGTAAATAGAGATGGCCACATTAATCCAATTATTTATGATTTCTGTAGTCATAAATAATTGGGATTTTCTTGTATCCAATATTGGCTGGTTGTCATTGGACAGCTCATTTGATATCTTCCATAATAAGAAAATTAAGTTATTAGTGACATAAAAAAACCCTCAGGCCTTTTCGGTATTCAGGTGTCGATTAAATACATAAGTATGTTAATGTAAATATGTATGTATGCAGTATATTAAGAATTATATATTGGCCACACATACATAAAAACACCCAAGTGTAATGTTCTACTTATGTACTTGTATACTTATATAGAAAACACTACATTAAGTAATGCACTGTGTATATAATAAATGTAAATACATATCATGCTTGTAATACATGAACAAATGCTCTCAGACTGTAAATAATAAAGATATATATAAAAAAAACAATGAATATTTGATACAAATTAATGACAGAAGTTGGAAAATTTTGTAAGTGTAATATTATTAAAAAAATCGAATGTAGACAACATTTGAATATATTCCGACAAAAACAACATGAAGAAATATCTATATAAATAAAAATCTTATTAATCATTTGTTCAAAATCTTAAAAGTTCTTGACCGATTATTTTGACACAATGGACCATTCCAATATGTACGTTTTATATACTTTTACATGAATACTACCCCCGCGACAAGTAAGAAGAAAAAGCATTATTTTTTGTTCATAAAAGCTGCACATGCTATTTTAAATATTTTTTTTATTCCATTTCAATGTTTCTTATTTTTTACAATTTTATCATTCCATTTCAATGTTTCCGACTGCATTTTAATATATTTCAATTACTTACTTAAGTGTTAGAACTGAACTGCCATTTATTAAAATGTTTATTTTGAAAATACAGTTCATTTATTATCTCTTTGGAGTTCAAGTAGATTGAAATGTTTTGTTTCTCAACGCGTTGATATTCAGAAGTGTCAATTAGTCTGCGTTTGAATTGAAACATACAGTTAATATTTTTTCTTTGTTTTTAGTTTGCATTTTTTTCTCTTTTAATATTTTGCAATCTTATTTGTTAGAACCTAGCATATTCAAAGAAAGCATGATAGGTACACTCTACACCATGCACCCCAACCAAGATGAAGGCTTCTTTCCTCGCATGCTATTGGTAAATGTTCCCAGTCCTTCAACTTTCCAGCAGTTGTCGATGGCATTACACTTTACATTCTACGCCCAGCTCCAAATTTATTAAAGAATGATCGACACTGGTATGCATGCATTCATGTTGTTTGCAACACATCACATCCAAATAAAAGTCATGCATTGTTAGCAATTATATTCATCGCTTGATTTCCATCTCCAACAAAGTTATGGAAAAAAACATAACTCACACATGGCTTAAGATATTTTCTGTCAAATACACAGATTGCTTCTCATGCACAAAATTATATGTTGCATGTTCTTGAGTTGGCAAAACATACAATTCTCAAATCTGCACAGACAATGGGGCAACAAAAAATATTGTATACCCACAAGCATTAAGAAATTAAATATATTGGAACTTGTGCATTTTCTCTTTTCTATTTAATGAGGCTGAACCAGAGCAAAGCATGGTTGGATACAGCTGGTTTAAAATAAAAACAAGTTCTTTATAAAGCTCAATTACTAATTTAATCTGACTTAAATAGTTTTCAAACATCAAAGCAAATTTTGTAAGAAAAAATTTACTCTATTGCCACTAATTAAAAATTCCAATAATGTGATTTAAATATTTGAAAAATTAAACACAACATATGTAAACATTCAGAGACAGGGGATAAATTTAGATCAAACTGTGTAATGAGGAATTTTGGTACAAATACCCATAGAATAAAGGAGTTTGTGTGACAAGCATATATTGTTTATTAGAGAGTACATTAACCATGATAGGGAAGAGGGCTGGCATCGAGAATCACTAAAAACAATAAAAAGGTAAATTAACAGAAAATTGATTAAACATTTGTCTAACATAACAACCTCTGATTAACTGAACAATAGAAATGAGCAGCATTAGATCCAGTATGCATATATTATAAAGACTTAAGAATTTAAAAAATGCAAAATATTTTCTATGTTTTTATATATTTATATAAAGGAAAAAATAAATCTTTTTTGGCAAGATCATCATCATAATCATAAAAATAAAAATAATTTTATTCCCTTTTAGAACTTACAGAATACAAGTGCAGTGCATTTATATTAAACACAGAAAAAATATATGAATTACAACAGCATACAGAAATAAATATGCAGATCATAAAATAGTAATACAATGGAAATATTAACTTAAGACAAAACAGAATATGCTAAATGCTCATAATAAGGAAAACAGCCATTAAAGGATGTTTGATATTGGTTAGTAATGACTTGATCTTTGGAATTTAAACTAACCTTCAAAATATCAATGCCCTTTTCATGCCTTAGAGAGCATATTTTTTACTTCACTTTCGATTAATAATCACATTGCATGTCCATACTGATATAAAGCTAATCATGTTTTTAATACAAAACATAGACATACAATCATAACTACTACAAAAGTTATTTTATCTCAGTAGGACATTTTGCCATCAACAACAAAAGCTTTAGTCATTTTCATCAAGTGATATAAATGAATTAAAATATTAAAATTTATTAAGTTCAAATTTTTAAATGAATATTGAAAAAAAAAAAAAAACTAACCTAGATTACTACTTAAATAAGAAGCTATCATTCATTTTGTGCTCACAAGTAACATGTTTCTATGTTTGCAAAAAAATGTATGAGAAAAAGCAAAAAAAACTAAACTGTTTAAATGAAATGTAGTAAACCTTATATTCACAACAACATACTTCCACTTAATTTATTCAACTAATGGATTGAATGAAATTTTTACACTTCCATCAATAAATGTTAATGCAATTCTATATACAAAAAACTTTTAAAGAATGGTGGTGAAAATTGTCTTTTTGATGATGAATAATAAAAATCCACTTGGACAGTATACACATGTTTTAAAATGATTTTCCAATTTTTGTATGAAGTAAAAAGACAGCATAACCTAAGGAAGAAAAATAAAAGTTACAGCACAAGAATCACAATCAATAGCATAAACTTTAAAAGCTATTAATTCTAATGGGATGAAAGTAATATAAACATATTTCAATAAAAAATTTCAATGAAGAAAAGGCATGAAACCTGCTTTAATTTAAACAATCCACCCGCCATTTTTTTAAAAGCTGAACCAGCTTTTTTTAATCTTTCATGTACATATTCTGCATCATAGGATATTACATTATACAGAACATCTTGTCAAAAAACTTAACACAAGCCTCTAAATTATTAATCATATGGGGGGGGGGAGGTGAGAGCTAAAAGTTAAAAGGGAGATTTGTTTAAATTAAAAATAGTGGTCTTCTGCCAAAGAAAATTTAAAAAAATTATTTAAAAATAATATACCTTGAAAATTCTTCTCACAATATGGAAGAATTCTCAGTATGTTTTATTCTATTTATAAAATATTCTTGAGATTTAAAAACCAAAACATGTGTCTTATTAATTTAAAGGTTTATTTTTTAAAGCTGCTTGATCAAAAGACTTTTCCACATACAAATTTGAAGAAACAAATATAAAATGAACGAACAATTAAATTATAAAATTATACAGTTTCAATAAGATTTCACATCCAATATTACTTATAAAAAAATTCATTTATCTACCAAGAAAATACCAAAATATAATTCATTACAAAACATATAACACTTTAAATTAAATATTTTAGGATAATATACCATCTTTATTCTCAACAATTCCTTAAACTTTCAAATGCCACTATTCATTTATTAGACAAGACTTAAAACAAAACTTCAAGAGCAATATTACCATTTTGACAGAGAAACACAACTGCACCACATTTATGACTACCAAAATTATCATGCTGATGTTCTGTAAAAGAAAATTACAATGTTATATTTATGTCAAGAACTGCAGTTAGAAAAAAATAACTATTCCAGTTTTTTTCCCTTTGCATTCAATAAAAAAGAAGTTAAATATTAATAAGAAAAGACATTTTTTTCTTCCCTTGCAATTGCACAAATACATAAAACATTACATTTAAAGTTCAATTTTGATGCTGCAGTTTTATACAAGTAGTAACATTTTTCCCCCATCAAGTTCTAAACAGGATGTTTACATGGAGTAAATGAACAAATTGATATGCATCTATATATTATCATGTAAAATAGAGAAAGTAGTAATAATTAAACACAGAAAATTTATTTATTATTATTTGTTTAAATTCAAAGCAATCTAATTACAAAATGTATTTGAAAATTATTTTGCAAAATTAATTTCTTTAAAAACTAAATTCTAAATTATTTTTAAAAAAATTGAAATTTAACATTAAAATCAAACAGAAGCTTACCCTTTATTATCAGATGCTGCTGCATCTGGCTTTCTATCTTCCTTCTCAGCTTAAAAAAAAACAAAAAAAAACAAGGAAAATGGTATAAATTTACATTTTATATCAGAAAAGATTTTGAAAAGAAGAATATGATTTTTTTTAAAGAAATCATTCAAATAAATACTAAAAAAAAATCCATTTAATTATACAATTAATAATAAATATTTTTTTAGAAAGAAAACTGGACTTAAGATAAACATGTTATTGACACATACATAATTTGAAACATTTAAAGTAACTCAAGCAATTAAAGCAAGGATAGTTGCATGATTGATTAATAAGAATTATAAAGAAATAGAAAGCTTTATTGATTTATCAAAAGATAATTGTTTTAAAATTGAAAAAATTAAATGATTCTCCAAATTCTATGACAAGCTATATTCACAATAAATTTGTTATTTATAACAAATCTTTATTATTTATTTAAATACACAAGATTGTGACATTTGCAGAAACTGCTCATGATGCTCCAAAAATTTAAACTCGCACAGAATTGAATAACTAGATATAAAATTTATAGCTAGCATTTGTTGAATATATAATTTACATCTTAAGTATTAATAAATTATTATAATTCATGTTTTAATCCTTGGTGATTTATTCAGTTCTTATAACATAAACTTTTGTTCTTCGGTTTATATTCAATACTTAAAGCATGCAGATACCTTTGATATCAGAATCTTTCTTTGTACCATCAGCATCTTCATTCTTGTGTTTCTTTTTGGGTCGATGAGAGCGCACATCTCGACGACCATCTCCTTCATCTTCACTATCAGAGAACTCTTCATCACAAGCTATTCTTTTCTCAGAAGCACGTATGCTGATGCGCTCATCCGGATTTTCTTTGTCTTCATCTTCACTTTCATTGTCTATTGCATCTTCAGGAATGGCTATAAAATAATCTCTTAAAGTTACTAATATGCAACACATCGGTTTACATTTAAAAGCAACATATCTGATTTATTTCCCTGGTTTTCAAGAATTATATTAAATATTTGAATGAAGTTATGCATCCATGCATGGAAAAATGGACACTAATAAGCAATAAATCAAAAATGAAAATGTAGACGTAATTTTTCATACACCATGTTTCATGTAAAGCACTAAAAAGGCAAATAATGAACTTAAAAAATTAAAAACTTGAATTTTTCACTTAATTAAAAGTTAAGGAGAATTCAATATAATGAAATTGAAACTATAAAAAATAATATACTAAATAGTTTATCTGTATTACATAGAATATAAGAATCAAATTCAAGAATTTAATACAAGTTTCAGTTAACTATACAATTAAAATTGAATAAACAACTTACGCTGCATCTGAACACCAGGGGCATGGGGCAACATTCTGAGGTTTTCAAATAATCTTGTCCTGTAAGATAATTAATGAATTCTTAATTTTTCATCACTTTATTAGTTATCAATAATTAAAAAAAAAAGAATAACTGCAACATTTTAATTACAATTTTTAATTATTACTTTTTATTAAAGATTTTATTTGAACCCAACAGCTAAAATAGAAATCTAATTAAACATTAAAGAAAAAAAAATATCTTAAAAAAACTTACATTATTGGATTTTAGAGAATATCATTGATGCAATAATTAATTCTACTATCTACATAACTTTCCATGGAATATGCATTCCATCTGCAGGTAGGAAGAGCTCCAGATTTTTTTCACCATTTCAAAGAAAATTTTATTGCTTTTTGTAATTTATGCAGCATTTGAAACAGTTTACACTTTTAGCATAACTTTTTATGCACAAAGTGAAATGAAAACTTAAGCAAACTTTTTATTAGAAATGTAAATAAGATCTAAAAATTTTTGGATTATATTAAATGCTAGTTTTCAAAATGCAAACACTAAACTTTCAAGAACAGAGAACATAATAGTGCCAGATCAAAAAAGCATTCTTGATATGAAATGCTCCTTCGCTGATGAAACCAAATAAAATAGGAATGTAATAAATTTTCCCCCAAGAGAACATTTTATTCAAAAAGCTACATAATTTACAAATCATTTATATATAAAGTCATTTATTTTAAATATTATCAATCAGGAATTGTTTAATGTTAAGAATATTGTACTATATATTACTGTATGATAATCTTACTGATATAGAAATAATGTGTTTTATTACTTTTTTTTATACCTATAACAATTATCTTTTAAGAAATAACTGGGCAAAAGATTTCAAGAGCATTGTTTTTAATAAGAAGGATCTAAACCAAACCACATATTATTCAAGATTTCTTATAAATTCTAAGAATGCCTATATAGATATAATAAAATATTCTAGATATTTAATTACATATTATTATTTATTATACTATTATTAATATATTTTATCATTATAATAATACTCACTATACAAGTGATATTATCAAAATAACACATAAAAGATTGCTACTAATCACATGAAATATTAATATTTCTAATTGTATAAAATCCAATACAAACACAAAACAAAATTACAATTTCAGCTGAAATACAATATATTAAATCATTAACAATTTAAAAATACCTAAATTTTCTAATTCATTTACAAACCTTATTTTTTCAAGATATTCAGGTGTGTTCTGATTAGCCATGTTTGATGGACTGATATGAAGTTTAAAATCAGGACCAAAATATTCAAAATAGTCATTGTACGGTAATTCTGAAAGTAAAAAGGTTTTTTTTTTTAATTTAATATATAATAAAAGGTTATTAAATTTAAAATATTAATTTTAGTTTCCCAATACTTTGGTTACATTAAAAAAGTCCGCAAGATTATATGCATAATAAAGTATAACAATACATAAAATATACATGAAACAAGTTCACAAGATTATATACACTGAAATGACAAAAGTCATGGAATACCTTCCAATAACATGTCAGACCTCCTTTTGCTCATTAAAAGAGCAGCAAATCAATGGGGGTATGGGCTCAAGTTGTTGGAAGTACCCTGCAGAAATACTAAGATGCTGCCTCTACAGATGTCCATAATTGCATAAGCATTGCCAGTGCAGGATTTTATATATAAACTGACCTTTCAATTATGTCTCATAAATGCTCAAGGGATTCCTGTTGAATGATCTAGATGGCCAAATCATTTGCTTTAACTATCCAGAATGTTTTTCAAACCAATCATGAACATGGCACATTGGCATTCATAAAAATTCCATCATTGCCTGGATACATGACATCCATGAATGGCTGCAAGTGGTCTCCAAGTAGCTGAATATAACCATTTCCAGTTGGACCAGAGGATATGGTCCATTCAATGTAAAAACAACTCACATCATTATAGAGTCACCACGAACTTGCACAGTGCCTTGCTGACAATTTGTGTCCATGGCTTCATGGGATCTACATCATGCTCATACACTACCATTAGCTCTTATCAACTGAAATTATGACTCATCTGACCAATGCATGGTTTTCCAATTGTCTATGGTCCCAAGCAAGATGTTACAGGTAACATCATGTTTTTAGTAAAGGTACTCAAAATGGTCTTCTGCTGCCATAAGCCATTAGAGCTAAATTTCGACATGTGTCTGATGTACATCCTACATTGATTGTTGTGGTTACTTAAGCAGTGCACCTTGTCTGTTAATATTGACAATTCTGTGCATGTGTCACTTTTCTTGGCCATTAGTAAAGGCGGTCAAGCATTGCATTGCTCATTTTAGGTTATGCCTGAAATTAGGTATTCATGCACATTCTTAACACTATGGATCTTGGAATGTCGAATTCACTAACAAATTCCCATGCATCTAACTGCCACGCCCCATGCATCTAGATCCAACTACCATTTTGCTTTTAAAGTCTATTAATTCCCATGCTAATGTATCGCTATAATCATGTCAGAAACTTTTTACATGAATTCCTTGAATACAAATGAAAGCCCTACAAATATACTGTACATTTATACATTTTGTACACTATACTACTGCTATCTGTATATTTGCATACTGCTATTCCATAACTTTTGTTACCTCAGTATATTATATATATATATATATATATATAGTTACTAACAACAAAATTAGAAAACTAAAAAAGTATTTAAAATAGGTTACAAACCATTAGCAACTTCACAATTCAAAGCAACAGATGTTTCATGTGTCCAGCACCTAGCAACGTTTCTTATAGTATATCCTCCTCCTCCTAATAATAAGAGTGGTAAATTGTATTTTTTCACAAATTCAACACATTTGCCATGTCCCTTCAGTGTCAAATTGAAACAACCAAGACGATCTCCTGATAAAGAATCAGCTCCACACTGAAGAACAATGGCACTTGGCTGATACATTTCCATGACTTTTGATATAAGCTAGAAGAGAATAAAATTAAAGAAATTCTAAAATTATTATGCAGATGAAAAATTTTTTATTTGAATAATTAAAAATAATCAATTTTATAAAATGTTGGATAAATACAACAGTGAAGAAAATTGATGCAAACAATATTAAAATTATTTCTTTTATACAGTGAATTAATTAAAAGATCAAGGAAACTCCATCAAAAGATTTGTGATGCAAAATTAAAACTAGAGTTGTAGAAACTCTTACAGGTTGGAAGATGCCCTGCTCATAAGATTCATCATCGATTCCATCTCGTAGAGGGAAATTCACAGCATAATATTTGCCTTTTCCAGCACCAATATCCTAAAATAATTGTCATTATTATTATTTATTATCCTTAACATACTAACTTACATTCGAAAAGAGAGAGGAGATATAAAACATACCCTTAAATCACCAGTTCCAGGGAAATATTCGCCATATTTGTGAAACGATACAGTCATCACTCTATCAGTAGTATAAAAAGCTTCTTCAACACCATCACCATGATGTATATCAATATCAATATACAATACCCTTTGATGATATCTATAAAATAAAATAATCATATTTAATAGAGGAAGGAAGAACTTTAAAAAACGTGTTTTATAATGCTGTTTTATGAACTACAAGAAAAAGTAAATAAATTCTTGAGTATAGCACTTATAGTACTAGAAAGAATTTAGCAAAGCATATTTTGATTGTAGGCAAAATCTTTTATACGAGATTTGTCAACAAACAATATTTTATTCCACAGAATTTTATCAATAATTCCAAAAGATCAGTAAAAATGGATGCCACTTTTCCTGGCAAGTGAAATTCGAAGATATACAATAAAAACAGGAGGTGGGTCAGAAAAAAGAAAAGAAAAAGTTCTATATTTCCTCTAAAAGAACAATCGATATATAAAATAAATCTATACGCCCCCCCCATTTATTTTTAGTTCTTACCGAGTAGTATAATCTTGCTTTCTCTTTATTTGTAAGAAGTGTGGCAACAATACAAATTCCAATATAATAAAAAAGAATTAACCATGCTCCAGAGGTTTCATTTATAAAATTAATTCAAGATTAACTATATGTACTCTGTATATTTTGCATTATCACACTGATAAAAGATATATATGTGAATGGCCTTGGTAATAGTTATTATTTCTAATAATGGAAAAATAAATTCATTAATTAAAGTTTAGAAAATAGCTTTGAACAAGAACAAGATTTCTTTTGAATAACTTTAAATAAAAAAAAAAGTAGAGATATTAGAAATACTCACTGTTATAGATTTTTATGTTATTTTAAAGATAAAGAAGCTAATATAAAAGTATTTCTAAAAAATCAAATTACAAATAAAATTAAAAATGGAAATATGAAATATTAATTTCATAAATTGTTTAAAAGTTAGGCCTTTAAGTCTAAAATACTTAAACTGTTCAGATTTTTTTAAAACTTTATTTCTATTTTTAATGTTTATTATTATTTATTTCATGCTTTGTCACTGCTGCTTTAATTTCTATCCGATTTTTTTAAACAAATATTTTTTTCTTTCTAGCACAATTTACTATACTATCTTAACTTTAAGCAACAGCTTTATTTCCTATGTTAAAAACATAGAAAATAAAACTGTTAATTAAAACCATTCTATGTAAATCCATTATGGATCAAATATTGGCATATGGAAAGTAGAAAGACTCATGACGTCAAAACTTAGTCATGTTACTGAAAAAATGTTTGAAAGAGGCCCATCATTAATAGTCCTAGTATCCATAGTTTTTTAAATAAATGGTTTGATTGAATTACAAGTAAAATATGTTTATTTATAAACCCATATAATATACTTTTATCACTGAATAATGAAATAAATTACATTTCTTTTGAAACTGTAAATTAATTTTCTTATATTTACAATGAAACAGAACTGGAAATAAGGCTTTTGATTGAAGATTTAAATTTTTTCCTTCAATACATAACAGAGATGATTTACTAAATGTAATAACTATAATAAAGTATCCTTTAAAATAAATCAAAATTTTAAAGATGCCAAAAAATGTCATAACTTACTTCAAAAGTTCCAAAATGGCCAATACAATATCATTTACATAGCAAAATCCAGAAGCTTCAGATTTTTTAGCATGATGAAGTCCACCTGCCCAGTTAACAGCAATTTCAGCTGCTTGTTTGTTCAGTTTCACAGCACCAGCTACATGAATAATATTTCATAAATACTTGTTAGTATCAAAATAACAAAGGATTATTTGGATTACAACAAAGTTTAATAGGGAGGAGAGTATTTACTTCACATAAGAAATGGAAATTCATAAAATTAATGTATAAACAAAACACGGAAAAAAATATAAATTTCATAAAATAAAAATTATAATTTGAAAATATAAAATAATTAATAATTCAATTTAGCAGATACATACAAAGTAATGAAAACTATATAGGAATTACATCAAAACAAAAACTTGATTTAAATATTAAATTAGAAACATACTTCAAGCTATCTAAAATGAAGAAACAATACAGCTAACTATAATATTTTTCAGAATATTACATGAACTTCTCTTTGACTACAATGATTAGCCCTTTAAAAGGCAATTTTTTCCGCTAGTAATAATAGCATATTAAACTATTTTTATAATTGAGTTAAGAGTTAAAAATTGATTCATTTATTTTATTTTCTTTAATTTGATTTATTAATTAATATCTAAGAAACAAATCAAGACACATTATTTTGCAAGAGAAAAAAAAACAAACTGAAACACGTCATTAAGACACCAGTTTATACATGGTTAAAAATAAAAATTCAACTATAATTCTTTTAACAACCCAAGATGCTGTTAAAAAAATTTGATAAAGGAGAACATGCACTTATTGATCCTCTACAGGACAGATCTTTTAAAATAGACCACATAGATTTGACACAAATTTACTTTTCTGAGCAGAAATATGTATTTCAGGGTGAATTTTTTGAAAGTTTTATTAAGTGAAATTTAGAGTGTTTTACCACAATTTTTAGAGCAGAAATATGTATTTCAGGGTGAATTTTTTGAAAGTTTTATTAAGTGAAATTTAGAGTGTTTTACCACAATTTTTAAACATATTGCACAAAAAAGGCTTTTGTCCCACTTTTTCCATCAATAATCTTTATCAATGCAATTAAATTCTGATTGAATGTCTGTTTCATCAAATATTTAATTTTCTTTTACAATTAGTTTGTAATTAGAAGTCTATTATTATACATATTATTAGTTATATTATTATGTTGTAATATCAGTTATCTTACTGATGACACTATAATGTCAAATTTTATTAGGAAGAATCATATACAAAATAATCAAAAACAGCCTATGGCTATTAAAATAACATGTCTTTAATGTTTAGTCACAAGTTCAAACTTAACACTTGAGAGAATCTAGAGTCACAAATCAAGCATAATAGATTTAATTAAAATCATAACAAAACAACTGGTTGTTACAGGAAGCTTGGTACAAACAGCATGCAAATTATATATATATTAGTCATTACTGTAAGTGTATGCCCTCTACTACAAAATAAAAAATACTATCATTGATTTACATAATACTACATCCCAAAATTTCAAAGATAACCAGGAATTTACTGTATTGTGTTCAACTTTAAACTGACAACACTTAATGTCACTTAAGTACATTATATTTATTTTTTTTTATTTTAAAAATCCAGAGGCTTATATTCAATATTGCTAACATATAAAAAAATGATATCCTTACCAACTGATCCACCAGTAGATAATTGACAAAATTCATATAAGCCATCGAAAACTGGACAATCCTCACCAACATTAACTAGAAAGATCAACAGTAAAACCAAATTAAAAGTGCAGTAACAAATCACTATGAAATTACTACTTAAAATATTTAAACAGTTTTTTTTTTATTTTAATACCAAGAGTTGCATTAGTAAGTACTTGTTAAACTTTAGTGATTGGAAAAGAAATAAAAAAATGAATCATTAATAAAAGAACTAGAAAATTTAATTTAAAACAATTTAATACAGTCTTTTAAGTCAAGAGCTTTGCTTAAAACTGTTAAAGAGTTTTGAAAGAACTTTTAACATTCTCAAACAAAAATAGAATAGTAAGAAATGGAGAAAGTGAAAGTAAAGAGTTTTTTTTTTTTTTTTTGCATAATTTCATGAGGTGTCATAATTTACAGATTTGTGCAAGCTAAAATCAGCCAAAATAATAAATATTTATAAAAATCATCAGATATTTCATATTTCAATGGGTGCTATCAATAATTTTTATTAAAAAAACTCTTAAATTATTACTAAAGCAATAGTTTCAGTGTTATGCTACTGCCCAAATTTGAGACTTTTATTTAAGTTTCTATATCTTACATTTTTGTTTCTGTGCTGCAGATTTCATTTTATAGTAATTATAAATGGTTTTTTTTTTTTTTTTTTTTTTTAGAAGAACCCTATGGTAAATTGGCCAAAAAACCCCTGAATTTTAAATGTTTTTAAGTATTAAACACATTTTAAGTGATTTTTTTTTTTGAAATTACATAATTGAAACTGTGGTGAAATTTTAATGGGAAATGAAATCTAACAATGGCAAATTTTACACAGATGAATATCAATATTTTGTTGAGCCAACAAATTTTTAAATACTCCAAATTTGTGTGTGCATACACATTAATTCAAATTGATATTCACAAAATGAATGGCAATATCAATAAATGGAAACGAACAAAAATGACATTGAAGTATAGAAATATAAATACTTTCCAGAGGCATAAGAGTCCTCTTTAAGGTAACACATAATGAAAAGTCACGATGCAACAATCAATTATTAATTTTATATAGTTTGCTTATAAATAACAATGAGGAAAGCCATTTCATTATAAAAGGTTAAGCAATTACCTATTAAATTTCTACACAAATTGTACACCTAAAAAATGGTTAAAACTAACAACGTTTTTGCTAGATATACTTACACACATACAACATCTATACTGTATTCAGTAATAAAAGATACTCAAAAATTTCCAAATATATACTTTCTGTATTACTCCTCATATTATATATACATATGTGAATGTTTGAGTTAAATGATATTTTAAAATCTTAATTTTTATTTGAAATCAACCCATATAAACTTCATTCTAAAATATTCTCTTATTTCCTGATTTCATTCCCAATTTTTATTTAATTAAATCTACATGTCTCTAGAAAACTGATGATCTCAGCATTTTCTCATGCTCTAGGTGAAAGAATAAGAATCTCTAATGCCTACAACATTCTTTTAAAGACAAGATGCGTCAAAAAAATCCCTATAAAAATCTCATAGCAAAACCACTGAAGGGAAAAATTTGAGTCTTTTTTACACTTGTATCATGATGTAAAAGGACTACAGTTTTATCATCGCGTCTTGTACACTTCCTGTGGTGAAATAAATCGAAGTTTTAAATTTTCTTCTATTTGGACATGCAACTTCTAAAACATATATATATGCTTTAGATTTGTTTTGAACTTGTTTCCGATTGCTTCAAATTTTAAAATTATTTAGTATATAAATAACAAAAAGCAATAGAAATACTTACACCTTTGCATTTGTTTATTGTATTCTCCCATATTATCTGGTCTTATACTACGAAGAAATCTAACATAATCATCACTGTGATATTTGGTCATTTCTTCTTGAGTAGCTTTGTGAGGTCGCTGAAAAGAAATATATATATATATATATATATATAAAAATTAAAAAGAAACCATGAAATTAAACAAGTCTCGTTCAAACTCATTCGTAATTTTATTATAGAACTATTAAATTCAAAAAAATTATATTAACAATTAATATTGAATTTAAAATTAAATTATTCATAATTAAATTTTAAGTAATATACAGAATAAGGCAATAAAATAAAAATGCATATCTATATCAATTGTAAATTAACTTTTTAAAATTAAATTACCTGAAGTAATGGTACTTTTTTTATTTATATTTTAAAGAATAGCAAACTAGAATGCCATTTCATAAGTGTTTTCTTACCTTGTTACGTCACAGTGTTAAGACCAATGTATAGACAAATTAACTGACTTTTACCAATGTACTAATTTGGACTTGCTAATGACAGTTCGAGGATACTATTAGGGTTAAGTTCATATTTAGATTCAGATTATTGATATTCAATTTTATCTGAAGTAGCCGGTAACCAATTTTTAAAAAAATCATTAAGTATTGAAACACTTTCTGTTAATAGAAATCAGCTTTAAAGATTGTTACCTCTACCTAAATTGCCATTCTCTGCAATTTTGGATGTTAATTTTGCACTCTGTTTTTAAAAGCATCAGTAAAAAATGAAGGTCATGTAAAATTAAAATGATATTTAATTTTTTTTTATTTTCCAAATATTAAGAAAATATTTACATTTTTAGTTTTAAAAATATAGAGTTGGTAACGTAATCATCAATAAATTTAAACTCCTGACTTATAAATTCAAGCAAAGATAACACATAAACACTTATAGCTAAATTTCAAGCAAAATCCATTCAGTGGAAATCTGTCTGTCTAGCTGTTCAACCATTAGTTATCACGATAATTATAAAATATAGATTCCTGTAAAATTTAGAATTAAATGCATCAAATGATTGACTTTCAGCCAGTATGTACTTTCGTAAGCATATAAATATACATGCATGTAAAAACACAATGATTTAAATATATGAAATTTGTTACGTGACTACTATTATACTTCTACTTTAAATAATAGTTTCAATCTATTTTTTTTTTTTTTTGAGGGAGGGTAAAGAATCTAAAACTGAAATTTGATTATTGGATACCTATTGTCAAATGCCAAGAATCACATAACTGTTTCAGTAAAAATGCAAAATTCTGCAAAATTTGTAAATACTGTTTGCCAATGCAAGGTATTTGTGGGTTTAACTAAGGTCTACAATTTTATATGGGGGAGGAGATAACATCCTTACTAGAAAATACAAGATAATGTTTTAGGGAGACCAATCCCACTAGTTAAAAATTATATATGCTGAAAATTCTATTTATGTTCAACTTTTAGGTTCATTTAATTTCAATTAATTTAATTATAATTTTGTTTGAATTATCTTACTTGCTGTGGATAAAAAAATTAAGACAAAATAATTTAATTATTCAGTGAAAATCCCATTAATTCTGTATACTTAATAAATACTGTAAGCAAAAATAAGCAAATTACAAAGTGTACAGATTAGCACATGCATTACAAATGCTTTTATTCCAGGTGATGAAAAAAAATACTATTTTATATATATGTAATGATATTTTAATATCTATTTTAATCCAAATTAATTTCCTAAATTTTTGCCTAATTCAGCCCATGTCAGGGTAATTCTAAAGAGTTCTCTTGCTTCCTGATCCCATTCCACTTTTGAAGCTTTGTAAAAATGATGTACCATCAATTCCATGTGTCAAGTGAAAATGATCACTTCATTTCCCTAGTCAAAGGTCGATACGTAGCAGAAATCTCATATTATATATCAGGGATAAAATGTTCAGTTGGCCTTCCTTACTTCTGCTTTTGTATCACACTGTGGCAGACATGTCTTGTCCGCATCTCTGCTTGTAAATAATTGTGCCTTCCCTGGATGGATTAAAATGAAATTAAAAATGTAAAATGTCTCTTCTATGTCTTTGAACCTGCCTTCTGCTTTAAGAATTAAATACATTATATATATTATATCTCACACACACACACACATATTATACATACATACTGAATAGCCAAATTATTACGATCCTTTCACGCTTACATGCAGATTGAACATAACGTTGCTGCCACTAATGAGTGAGATAGCTATAGAAAGTGAATGCAGGTCAAGTGAAGCATCAATTGCACAGTGCTGTGGAGAAATGGTTTAAAATGTGATATAACCGAGTTTCAATATGTGATATTTGTAGGCACTAGAAGTGTTGGAATCAGTTTCAGCAAAACAGCTGCAATTATGAAATGTTCAAGAGTAGCAAACCAAGTCTCAGGTTTACAATTGCAAAGGCTACTGAATGCTTGATCTGAAAGACTTGTTAGACCAATTGAAGAGCTACAGTAATTCAAATTGCCAATTGGTAAGTACTTAAATAAGGAGCAATTACGAAGGACTTCGAACAAGCTGTTTGCAGGATATTGCACAATACAGGCAATTCGAAAGCCTCCACCATCTGCCTTGAACAAAAGCAGATGTCTCCAATTCATAAAAGAGCACAAAATTTGGACCATAGATAATAATAATAAAAAAAAAAGTCATGTGACTCAATGATTTTTTTCAGTTACATTGTAAAAAGGTATAAATATTGAGAAAAATGTACGAAAGAATGGACACCAACTGCATTACTACAATTCTTCAAGCTGGTAGCAATAATGATTCAGGGGAAGTTTTTTTTTTTTTGGCATTGTACGAGTCTTTTAATTCCTGTGAAACAAATCTGAATACTCAAAGGTATTTAAGTGTTATTTCAAACTAAATACCTGTTAGTTAATGATATACTCTGCTATATCTATATATTTCTAGCAAGACAATGTTCTCTTTTATAAAGCTAATATTGATCGCAGATGATTAAAAGAAAAAGAACATGGCAGATATATTACCTGGATTAATTGGCCTGTATAATCACCACTCAATCTAATTGTGAATAAGGGTGATAAGATTGAAGGGAGAAACCAATAGTTGGATCCAGTGCAATCAAATCTTAAAGCATTAGAAAGTTCAGTTCATTGTATGGTCGCAAATTTATTACACCATTTTCCAACATCTCATAGAATCCCTAAGCATTAAGGGTAAAAGTTGGTCCAACACTGCAGTGAGGGGGTGGTCATAATAATTTGCCCATTCAGTATGTATGTATATATATATATATATATATATATATGTGGTTAAAAAGCATAAGACATGCATGTGGTGTTGCCAAGGCAGAATCATAGATAAGGATTGGATAATATTATAACATACTGATATTTTGTTTTATGTCGACACACAATTATTTAACCCTAGTTAAGACTGGTAACTAATAATGGCAAAAATGCAATTCTAAATAAGAATTTCAATTTTTCCAAAGTGATCATGGTCTTGATTTTCCAGTAATCGATGGGTGGGTAAGTAGACAAAAAAGAAAGGCTTTGCTCATATAGATAATATAAAAGTCTGCGATTCTTTGTTGGTATATGCATTGTTAAATGATTTAAAAGACCATTACGGTTAGGGGTGAAATACACATAGTAAAAAAAAAAGCATACATAATGATGCTCTTGGAGTTGACAAAGTGATTAGGAGTATATTGACCTAACAGATTGAAAATGAATAAAGCTGAGAAATATACCATTTGGTATTAATCAAGTCCAAAAACTAATACTCTGCATCAATTTCATGCATCTAATATTTTAGCAAATCTGATGAAAAGAATCAAGATGATGGAATATCATTCAATTCCAGTATCATTAAACAGCTAACTACAGTTAAATATCATAGCATTAAAACTGAACAAAAAACTCATATTTTGGAATGTTTATTAAAGAAAAGTTCAGGACAAAACAAATTAGTTTCAGTAAAAGTTTAGGATTTTGTGATTACTTCTTATTGATTGATATTCCAAATTATTAAGAATAAATTCCTTTTATATAAACAATCCAACATGTTTTCCTCTGGCAATTGACAACCAAGATTAACTATAATGAGGTAAAAGTGATACAAAATAAAGTATTTTACATTATAGCAGGGTAAGTAGAATTTGTTGCTGCTCTAATATCTTTTTACAGGTCTTTTAGATCCTGCAAGTCCACTCATTCATTCTATTTCCTCATAACACTACTATATTGTTTCCCCAAATCACAAAATGATCCCTTCTTTAGAAATCCCCATAATAAACCCTTTTTGAAATACTATTGGAATTTTTTTCCCATTGCCACTAAAATCTTGGTAAAATCCATATTGCTCAAAATAATTACATTTTCTATATGGCTGTTTATTTTTTCATCTCGATCTCATTTCCAGTCTTAATGTTTTTGATCTTGTCATCATTATAAAAGTAACTGAGACAGAATAAAATTGTCTAGCATTGGCATCCACAGTATAACCAGATAGTTCATAACCAGTGTCTTCATTGAAGACTACAAAGTTGATGAACTGGCTGTTTCTACTAACGTAATTGCTCACAATCAAATAATATAAGAAAAATTAAATATCACAAATCTATCCAATATATAAAATATCACAAAACATTTTCAAAAATCTCGAAATTCTAGACTTTAGGGAAAAAGAAAATCCAAATATATGAAGATCACTATCACCACTGCATAAAACATAGCTTTACCTATTTAAAACTAAAATCAATTTTCAGTTTTTACAACACAAAAGTTGAATAAAAAAAGTAAAAAGAGGCAATGAATATATTTTGAGTGAGAAGAATTATATTCATAACTCTTCATGGCTCAAAATAAATTTAGTAATCATGTAACTAAAGTTACAATATATTTGTTGAATTAGGTTTGACATCAGAACGCTGAAATTAAAGATATAAATACAGATCTTGAGAAACAGATAAATTGTCTTACATAAATTTCCATTTTCCTGTAGAGGCCATAGTTTAAGATCAAGTTGTGAGTCATACGTATACGATGAGGCTTCATTGGATGTCCTTGTCCATAATAATAGTTTCCTATATCACCTATAAAATAATTAGAAAGAGAATTTAGGAAATTAATTTTAAATGAAATATCAAGAGAAACAAGAAATAATTATCATAATAATAAAATCATAGTTTTGTGAAGAGCAAAAATCTATCTAAATGTAACAGATTTAAATAGTTACAGAACTATATATTAACTTATTATAATAATGAAATGCCCAAACAAAGTATATCAAGTGTGAATCAAAATTATCTAAATCATTTTTCACATCATTGCTATAAACAAAAAGTACTTTAATACTCATGAAGAGTGATTGTTGTAAAGAAATTAAATTTTATCAATATAAATAAATATGATTTCAAAATAGATTTCTTAATAGGTAAAAAAATTTCAAAAAGGCTTTTTTTAAAGTTATTCAGGTAATATTCAAATCTGATAGCTGCACTGTTGAAATATTATTTACAAAGAGCTTCTGTATCTTTTAAGTACAACATTAAGTGTTTAAAACTTAATAAAGGAAGATATTTCATTCAATGCTTACCAAAAAATGCACAAACTGCATAGACTAATTTTATCCTATGAAATAAGCACTTTTAAAGCATTTTTAGAGGAAAATAACAACCAACCTTGACAGAATTTTTTTTAGAGAACTATGTGTTGGGTATTCATTAAGTAAGAGTCCAATTTCATACAAATATAAACATAAAATACAACCACAGAAAATTGAATATTTTTCACCAACATTAAAATTAAGTTATTTACCACATTTTTTTTTATACATAAGTCTTTTTAGAAAAATTTTATTAAAGACTTTCATCACATATCTTCAAGTACAAAGGTTATACTGCTACTTCATGAACATCCCACTTCCTCGAAAAAAGTTTAAGACTACAAGTAAAAAAGATCTAGAATATAACCAACGGGAGAGATCCCTCCAAAATTTTCTTGCATACCCTCTCATAAGTGTCATCTCAGAGAATACTTGGATGGCAACAGTGTGCAATAATTATGAAAAATTAATATTGGAGAGATTTTAGCATTTTTATTGAATCTATTGTGTGATCTTTGGTGAGATTTTTGGCAATTCTTGGCATATGATCAATAGCATCCGAAAATCGAATTTGAGTTGCTGATTTGACACAAAACTACACTATTTTATATATTTAAGTCATTGGGTTTTTCAGTTATCATATTCATGTATTTCAAAAAGTACACACTGATAGTCAACTTCCAGGATTGCCACTCAAATCTAGGGGAAAAAAAATTTATTTCCCCAGTATGTATATGCAGTATAAGAGGAAATGTGTGAACAGCTTTCATGTGCTAGTTATAAAGGAATAATTATACTCCATAGTTTTAATGAGTGGAAAAAGCAATTTTCTTTAATAAATAAGAATTTAAACAAGATGTAGTTTTTAAAGCAGCAAAAGTTTTGGACTTGCATTCAGATATTTTTTCCAGTATTATTTGGAAATATAAAATACTATTAAAAAGTCTATTTTTTTCCAGTTTCAGTAGCTCTACTAGTAATCAAGTAACATGTATTCATTATTTCAATATCAGTATTTTTTCTTTGCTTTAGATCTTTAGAATCATCAAGCTCTATCAAAAATGTTGAATGTTTTTGCTTCTTCCATTATGCTTCTGTTGACAATGTTTTTCATTAATTATTTAACAAAAATGAAAAGATTTTCACATAAAAAATGTGCCATTGGTTCAGATATCTGAATTTTTTAGAGAAATTGCTGAAGATTATTAGCAGTATAAGAGAACCTAATTTTAGTCAGAATGAATTTATCCTGATAAGCTTTTATAATATCATCACTCAAGGCAGGTCCAGGTAAAGTTTTTTTGCAAATACTGATATTTTCTACGAAGCAGAAAAAACAAAACTTCAATGAAAACTCAGAAGAACCAATAATTTTCAGGAAATCATCACGTCTAGCTGAACTATCTTTAAATAATCCATACATTATTGCTCTTAGAATAACATCTACTTTCCATTCAGTGAATTTATGTTCATACTGAAACGCTGCATGATGTGTAGGCCATAAGTACCTAGATCTAAAAATTTACAGTCATTTTAGTATGGAAGTTTTTTTTTTTTTTTTGCATATTTTTAAAACTTTTAATTTACTTTTGGCCTATCCATACTACTATGTAAAAGTAGTGTATACCCAAACTTGATATAACTTCTTTAAAATTCTCAAACAATTGAGTAGTAGTATGACTTAAAAATACTGAATTCCTGTATCTTGTGGAGACCCTATCGGTTGATTCAAACCAATATCTTACAATGAGATCCATTTGGCATTTTTTATGAAATATGGTTAAAAGTTTCATCTAAGTATATTACAAATTTTTTATTGTTTAAAAATTTCTTAAGAAACAGTTGAAAAGATGAAACTAATCTGTAATAAATAATATACAACATTTTTGTATGACTGAAAGTACACTTTTTGGTTATTTCTCTATTAGTGAACATATGTAAAAATATTTTCGATATATCATTGAATACATTAAAGGACAAATATGATACAACTAGTTTAAAGACCCATAAAAGTTAAGCTTTAAATTTTCATTCTTGAAAATTAAAAATTTCAAAATCAGCTAATTTTCAGACATCAGATTTCCCACATTCTATTTTCCTGTATTTATTTTAGACACAAAGTCGAATATCAATTATGCCTTTTTTTAAGAGGTATGCAATTTTCTGTTTTCCACTTTTCACTGATTAATATGTGCGTGTTTCTCCACATTATTTAAGCCTATTATCTTTTTTAAAAAGCAAGCAGTAGGCAGCAAATGGAATATACAGAACTTTTCTAACCTATTCAGTGAAGTTAGGGTTCATATTATTATCCATTCAATCAGGATAAAATATGGATTTTGAGCATCTTACTGCTTCAAAAAATTCTCCAATCTACTCTGATTAAGCTTGCATGCGAGTGACTCAAGAGGTCAAGAAATCTAAAAAAAGCCAATCTCTAAAGATTGCAAGAATAAAAGATCGTACCCAACACTTCGAAAAACAAAACAATACCATTCACAAAAGTGAACCTTTTCTGTTCTCTCCTATTTTTTTCTACACAGATCAGTTCAGCTTTGATTTGTGACAATTGTTCTCCCACCCCCTTAAGATTCCCAAATTGCAGGTAATGAGCATGTGCAAGACTTCTGTAATTGTGTGAAAGATTATAATGCATTCCTCTGGTGGGAATTGCAACATTCAATCTGCAGAAGCAGTGTTGTTGGTGTTTAGTCACTCACACACGAGTTTATTGAATGGTTTATTTATCATATAAGAAATTGTGATCATATTCAGAGTTTTTTAAACAATGAACTGCTCAAAATCCATATTAAATACGAATTGAACAGATAAAATGAATCCTGATTTTGCTGAATGGGTTCGAGAAGTTCCGTTAAATCCATTTACTTTGCAAGAAAATAATAAGCCCAAAAAATATAGGAAAACTGGCACTTATTTGTCATACCAAAAAAAGGTAAAACAAATTACAAGCCAGTTAAAAAAGTCATAAATAATATTAGATTTTGTATCTAAAAGGAATGAAGAAGAAAGTGATATAATGTGTCCAAAAACCTCAAATTTAATACCGGAAAATAAACCGATTACAAACTTTTCAGTCCAAGAACAAGTTATAGTTTAGTTTTCTTTAAAATTAAATAATTATGGGCATTAAGATTTGTTGCATCACATTCATTCTTTAATGCATTCAATGATATATATTGGAAATATTTTTACATGCGTTTACTGAAAGTGAAATAGTTAAAAATGTATGTTAGGACCTACAAAATTACTTTACTATATTTGTTAAGGATTAGCTCTATGAAACTTTGCTGGAAAATTTACAGAAAAAAGTAATTTTACTTGATATTTTTTTTTTAGTAATCATTAAATGATTTGTTTCATGATAACAAAAATGTTTTGTATTTTTATTTCACCCGAGACCTTAATTTTGTGTAACTTGCAATTGAAGAATACGAGAGGTAACACATCCGTCTCTTTAATATATAAGTTTTATCTTGTTAAATTATAGATAATAAATAAAGAGAAATTGTTCTTTATATGTAAATATCAAAATTATTTTAATAATCTTAAATTGTTTCTTTCTTTCCTAGTTTTTTCCACTTCTTAAAATCCTATTCCAGTATAACTAGCACACAAGTACTATTTTTGCATTTCCACATATCTTGAACATATGAACAGGGGAAGAAAAACAGGAAATTTTTTTACAGATTGGCAACCCTGAGTGACACTAATTTTTCTGATCAAGTCAAACAATTACCCCCCCCCCCTCAACTAAGAAATCCACAAACCAGCTGATCACTAAAGATTGCTACTAAAAAAGAAACCTGCTACTTTGAAGACGGTGATTTGAGAGGAACGATTCGCAATACTTTAACATTGGCAATTAAAGTTGAGACTTCTTTAATCATCATACTTAGAAGGTTTATGAAGATTTACAAGTCAGCATGAAACCATATTCAACCGATTTCAAGGAGACTATGAGATAATGCTTGTAAATAATCTAGGGTTGATTTTTAAATGTCCATATTAAATCAAATGCTCTCAATGCTTTTGCAAATCAATTAAGAAAATACCAATTTTAAAACCATAAATATATTTCACTTAAGAATAATCTCATTTGCTTTTTGATGGAACTTTGCCTTTTTTGGAGTAAAAAACAATAATAACAGTAATGTTAGAGAAATAGTCACAATAAGATGTGAAAGTATCAAGAAAATTAACCATTTTTTTATTTTAAACATTTTATAAATATTCCAATATCAGAAGCGCATTTAGTAACAATAAATGATAAAAAAATATCAAATAATTTCTAAAATCTGTAATATAAGGTTAAACAACAGTTAAACTTAACACAAGAAATCAGTTTACTTTTTAAGGTATAATTTGAAGGTAAAAATATGAACTAAAATCATGCTTTTGAAATCTTTATTTATACCATATATGCAAACATACAAGTAACAAACAAGTAAAATATAAAATAATATTAAATACAGAATAAAAACAAACTTGAGCGAAAGATAAATCCGCTCATCGGCAATAAATCTATTTGTTGCATTTCTGGAAAAAAAAAATCTACGAGGCTAAAAACCGAAAAAATGAAATTAAAATCTTCATTAACTTTAAATAGCAGAAATTATTATCTTTATAAGAAAATATAACTCAAATTTCGCCTTTTTTATTAAATGTACGCACAGATTACTACACAATAGTTATCAAATTAATAACATAAACAGAAATAAGATTTTGCAAAAATATTACCATCATAATAATAACAAACACGTTTCTTCGAATGAGGTGCAGTCATGATCAAATAAATTTAATTAAATTACTTTTATCAGTTTAATTTAACAAAATTTATTCATCAGTCTTTTAACCGCTATACACACCAACCAGTAAAAAAAATTCTGCAAATGATGTTGCCAACTTGGAAGCTAAATTATTGCATGGATAAAACAAATAAAGAAGCAAATAATTATATAAACAATACAAGCAAACAATTTTGTAAATCACTATTAAATTTGAACATTATGAAAATTATGATTCAAAATAATATTTCTTGTAGTAAAATTATAAAATGATGGTGATTGTCGTATACAATACTAATAATAGCACAGCGGAAATGAAAAAAATAAATTTCTTATTTTAAAGTTCTTAGGATGGAATAGTTATAATAATTGATTAAAATTTAATCCTGCATTTAATAAATACTAAAATTGAAATGGGAAATATTGAAGCAACTAAGAAACATTTTAACATAATAGATACTGTAATAGTTGGCAGGTTGACAGCAAGAAGCTGAAGTTGGAAAGTTTGTGCTTCTGTGGTAAGAAGATTGCCGTGAAAGAAACCTGCTAGGTTCCGTTTTGATCAAGATTCTCTATAAAGTTTATTTTCTTCCTTCTGTCCGAGGACAACTACCTCAGTCGTTTAACAGAAAAATATACAACAGAGTGTGGCATTTCCGCATCGTTTGTTGGTTATTGTTTGAATATGAATACAAAAATTTTTAACCAATACTTAGGAATAAACAGTCGTTATGATAACCATCTATCATAAGGTAATGTTTATTACTTGATTAACCCTAAATTCATGCAGCTAATAGTAAAAGAGTTTACCTTTCGGGGACAATTGTTCTTGTCAACATACACCCATGTTAAACTATATTGTGTGAAATATACTGTTGCTTGTGAAAAAATTGATTATCGATGTGCATATTTGGATTAAAAAAAACTCATCAAATTGAATTATACTTGAATATTGGAGTAATTATAGTATTCAATTTGTAAAAAATATATGCCAAAAATATCTTTTTCTGTTCGGCGAGATCCAGTGGTTATAAGTTGTTAAAATATTATATTGCATTCCAGTTTCTTGATTAAGTTCAGTGAGCCAATTATTTTAAATTATGATTAAATCATAAATTATTACGATCTGAATTTTTAAATTATTGAGATTAAAAATTATTAAATTTTAAAAACTGTAAATTGACAAGTATTTTAAAACTTTTTGAATTATAATGATGTTAAATTTCTGATACTGGAAACTACTTAAATATATATTCTTAAGGGTCGTAAAATACTCTATTGCTGAGATTTGAAGATTCATATGAATAGAAATGTCTACATTAGATCATGACTCATTAATAAGCTTAAAGGAGCTTAGTATTTTATTGAGATTTATATAATAAAACTAAAAAGTTTGTCTGTCTACTTTGTCTTATTCAGTTTGTCTACTCTTTTTTTTTATTTAGTTTTGAATGTGAGTTAAACAGTGCATTTCTTTATATTGTTTAACTGTCGCAAGCTGTAGTTCATGAATATATAAACTGCATAATACAAAACTGCTATATCTCTATTTTAGAGGTAATATTGTTTTTTTGTTACTAATACAATTTATAAAATGCCAGAAATATTTATATTATTTAAAATTTCTGTAAAAATTTTATTGTAATATTTTTTACCAAAAAGTTATTAATTATACTTGCTGTGTATTTTAATTTATTTACTATAATATACTGTTTATATATATGGTATGTTAGATTCATGCTTTTATTAATTTTGGTTTTCCCTTTACAATTGCAAGATAAGATGTTGCTTATGATTTCAGGAAGGAAACCGTTGCTTCCACTCTTTCACTAAACGTCATGACTTCCTTGTCAAAATTGTTTTCATATTATTCATCGTGTATTTTTAACATGTATTTTTAGTTGATAAAATGCTTTAATTTTGGCATCAAAATGTTAGGAGTAATATAATTTCCTGTGAAAAAATATGAAATAAAAAAAATTAAGATCTTTACCTTGGAATAGAAATGACAGGAAATAATAAAGAACACATGTTGATCTTAATGTGATAAATGTGTGTTTCTGAAATGTATTTCTGCAATATTCAGTGTTTACTGTTTGTGATTTTAAGCAATATTTCTCTTCTAGAATTTAGGTTTGTTGACTTTATCATGTGGATAGATCACTATTTTTCTGATGAGATGTTAGCTTATAGTGTATTTATTGCTTCCAAAACAACCTTGGTTTTGTTTGATCCTTCTGATGAAAATAGCTAAATTCTTTTGTGATTTTGTGTAAGTACCATTTAAACTTTTTTTTAAAAATTATATAATACAATTTTCATTCAATGTGCTTTATCAATAAAATCAGTCTAAGCTCTTAATTATTATAAAAATTATGTTTATAATGTTTGTAATAAAATTGATTTCTGTGTTTTTATAATTCCTTCAGTTACTTTATTTCTATTCAATTACCATCAAATAAATATTATAATGAAATATAAATTATTCAAAATTAAACAATTTGGGTTAATATTTCATTTGTACAATGAGGCTTATTCATTTATACAATGAAGAATTTTCAAAGCTCTTATTTATGGCTAAAATTTATTTTGCCACAAATTTTGTTTGCCCTTTTTAATTTATTCCTTGAAGCTCATTAATTGTTTTGTTTTGTGGTCAGTTCAAAAATTTAAATGCATGTTTTCATTAAATTTAATTTATGTTAAAAATTAAAAAATAAGTTCATTCTTTTTGAAACTTAATTTTAAAATATTAAAGATATTAGTTCAAAATAATTGGATGCTTAAAGAGGTAAATATCAATCAAATCAAAGTTATAAAAAGCAGGCTAAAATATATTTATTAGTGTTTTTATATGTTTTATAATACGGGCAAAGATGATTAGAAAAATACTTGTGTTTTTAAAGCTACTCAGTATTTTATGCTTTTTTTTTTTTTGCAATTTATATTTTATAATTTAAATTAATAGTAAGATATTGTGGTATGATTTTCCTACTATTGTTGTTAACTATATTTAGAAACTAATTACATTTGAACACTAGTTTTGATTGAATATTGATTGTGAATTATTTCAATGAAATATCTTATGCATAACTTGGTTTGATGATCATGATTTTCTCGTGAACATCAGATCATCATCAATTTTTGAGCATTAGCTTCTTATAGACATAAATTTGTCTCAATAGCTTTAGATTTGTTTTATTTATTATTACACTAGCCGCCTTTGGCGACCAGTCGGTTCGCCAGTATTACCGCTCGCTACAATTTTCAATTAAATATTTTAAGTAACTGGTCTCTTAATAGATTCTCAAACAAAACATTTTTAATCTTCAAATTTTGATAATCATACGAAACTTATACTGTTGTTTAGATCATTTTGTTCAATTTATTATATATATTTTGCTAATTTGTCATTTCTGGTAAAACTTCAACTTTAATTTAAAGTGGAAATGATGAAATTGCAATTAATATAAAGATATTTTTAATAAAACCAAGCGTTTTATTTTATTTATCATCTTTATTGTTATTTAGTTATTATTATTATTGAATATGAGTATTGCAAACAGAATCGCTCAATATTTAAGTCTTATGTGAACTACAAAATATTTTTCATAATTTATGTAATATCTGAAAGAATAATTCAACAAAAACTTCTCAGATTCAGCATAAAATTCAGTTTTTAAATTTGCTTTCAAAAGAATTGAAATGAAATCAATGATATTTTGTTCCTACCTATAAATATATTTAAAAAATTATGAAGTCTAAATTTAATGCAGTAAGGTATCATATTCTGAGAAATATTTTGGATGCGCCAAATTTTAAATAAATGAATGAATGTTTCTATTTGCCACGATCAACTAAGACTTATTTATGAAGGTTTGAATGTTAAAAATTTAGAAAAACTCAACATTTTCATAATCTTACGCCAATTAATCTTGAGAAACCTGCGTGCTGATTGGCGTATTTTCTTTGAAACGATTGATGGAAAATCTAAAAGTATCCTTTTTTTATTGAATAGTGATATTCCAATTTTCATTAATCAGTCAGTTTAAGTGATCGATTTAGTTGATTGGAAATTAACT
>JAPMOR010077107.1:286943-316534 GCA_026543865.1 Argiope aurantia
TCATTTTTGCTTTTTGTGATTGTTTAGTTTCATTTGCTTATCATGTAAACTGCATAGATTATATAAAAAAAAAAATTTCCCCTTCCTTTCAATATTGGATAAAAATTGTCCCCAGATGTTTGAGAAAGTTACAATATTTGTTGAAGCAGTAAAAAATGATTTGAATTGCATGAAAGCAACATTGTTATCATTAAAATAATTTTGCATTTTAAAATGCTATTTATTGAATGTGCACCAAAATGAAGATATAAACTTCCAAATTTTGACTTCATTAATTAAAATTTCAAAAAGAAAGATTCTTTGAGGTGCACATTTCCACCCTCCAAAAGTATAATTGTGCCAGATTTGTATCTGTAAAATTTTGTATAGTCTGTACAGTACCAACTGACAAATTGTAATTTATTATTATTCTAACTATATATATGTTGTACTTTGTAACTGTTAAGTAACTTTATTTAAAAAGTATTGTAAAAAAATTTGCAGATGAATGATTAAAATTACAAGAGATTCCATTTATAAGCAATTGGGCTCTGTTTAGAGAAAATTCAATGGAACATTTTATTCTATAAATTTTTATGATTATCTCTAAACATGATCTTTTCTTATTTGTAATCCAAAATAGTTGAAAATAAGGACACGAGATTGTTGTGCTGCTGTAATTTTTTTCCCCTTGAGATTTGCTGAATCTAATATTATATTGTGTGTTCTTTTTAAATCTATATAATTAACAAAATAAAGATAACAAAGAATTAGGAATATGTTTGGTAAAAGTTTTATGCTGTGTTAAAAAATTTAGAGAAATTTAGAATACCTGAAGTTATTAGTTTTTAAAAGTACAAAATGTCATCAAATCAATATATATATATATATATAATATTACTTAAGGGCTCTGCTACCTTTCCAATTGTGAATTGAAGACAATTGTGTTGGTACATATTGTATTGCACATCTGTTATCATCTTAATGCTAATATTCTGCTAAGGACTGATTAAATTTTACTTTCTAAACATGTATATGTGATTCCACTTAAATCCAATTTTTTAAAATATTATTACAAACTATTACTTATTTATTTTTTCCTTTTTGGATAGATGCATATTCTATAATCTCTCCCCCCCCCATTTGTGATCTAAAATTTAATTTTTATAGCATGGTGTTTAAGAGTACATCCATTTTTTAAGAGTCTTTATTTTAAAAATTTTCATTTCTCTTTTAAATTTATTTTAGAAAGCTTGATAAACCTTGATTCAATTAATTATTTGGTGTGAAGGTTGTATATTAAATCATGAATTATTTAAAGAACATTTATATTAGGAAAGCTACACATGAACTAGGGCTACGTAATTTGAATGTTTAATATTTAACGAAAAACCATATTAATAAAAAAAGTTTAGAAAGGTAGAAAAACTTCTCAAGCTTCAATTCCTTCTTTCAAGCTGTATTGGTCAAAATATATTTATAGTTTCAAGAACTTGCTATAGAATCTTTTATCTGTTTCGTTTGAGCAAAACTAAATTATGCTTAACGGTTAATATTGTTTTGACTTTTTAATTTATCTTTTTCAGCCGTCTGCCATAGATTTTGCTGTCATGGGTAATATCTGTGTGAAGAAAAATGACCATGAGCAAAATATGCTTCAGACAAACACCAGGGATAATCCCGAAATCACAATTGAAACAACTTTATCTGGAGATAGTGGTGTTGAAAGTGGAAATGGTGGAATCAGTCAGCTTCACGAGAGGCAGCGGTATCCAAATTGTGCACCTATTACACCCATTCCAGCATTTTCGTCGGATGGCGTCAGACAGTCAAATAATTGCTGTATGTATACGAGTATAGTTATTTTATTATTTTTGCCTATTAAGAATTTTTTTTGTGCTTATTTATATATGTTTATTTTTTATGATTAATATGCAGTAAATTATGGCAGATATAAAGAGAGATCATGGAGGTCTTGTCATTCCCCAAAGCCTTAGACCAATTTTTTAATCTAAAGTAATGATTGATAAAAAAAAAATAACCTTTGATTGTGAAACTTGTTAGGCAAAATAATGAAATAATTTACCTCAGGATTTATCTTTTTATGGCTTTGCATATAAAATCTTCTGGAAAATATATAAAAAATTTCATAGATGAATAGTCAATTCACTATTTGGGACTTCTGAGCAAAATGACTATTAAGAATATTATCTGTAATACATTCTATACATCGAAGCCAAGATGGTGTGTGTATATATATATATATATAAAGAGAAAGAGAGTATATATTTATATGATCAAACTCTTAGTAAATTTAATATCCATGATTAGTAATCGAAAGTTTCTGTAATTATTTGCACTAATATTTCCTAATATTTCCAATAAAATTGATTAAGTAAAGTTTGAAAATTGTCAAATTGCATTTAAAATAATCAAAATAGCATATTAAGGCATAGTTTAGTCCAAAAGCCTCCAAAGAAATATATCTAAGAAATTATTTTGTAATATTTTTTGTTTTGATTTTTAAAATGTTGTAAATTAGCTTTTGAAATTTAATGAATAATTACCTGAATTAATCTTTCTGTTTTTGAAAAGTTCATAGAATAGACTAGTTAAAATATGTCTGTATTTAGGAATCAAAATTAAGATTCATCAAAAATTTCGATAGATGTGTAATTTATCTTGAGAATTCTGTTATAAACGGTAGTTTGTAAAATATTTTTTTCTGTGCATGATATGAAAATCATTATTTTCTTTATATTACATAATTTTATGTTGATATTTAATATTGAAAATGTTAAGAATTAGTCAATTAATTTAAATATGCATTTAAGGTTATTGGAATAGCAAATATAAATATTGATATAAATATTTTGGTATAGGTAAAAAAAAAATTAAAGTTCAAAGCTATAATTTTTAATGCAAAAATTATTTTGATAAAGTTTGCAATATATATAGAGGAAAAAAATCCTTATATTCAAAGTGCTTTTTTTTTTTTAAAAAAATTTAAAATTACTTAAATTTTTTTTCTTTTGTTGAAAATAAATTCCATAAGTAATACATTTTAACCTTCATTTTCATGTCATGTCACATAGTAACAGAATTGACAAAATCATTCATTAATAAATAAGAATTTTTAAGCAGCTATATTATGGCTCTGTATTCTTTTTCATTTAATGTAGTTTTAAATCTGAAGATAGCACAGTTATTGCTTTGTAAAAATTAAAAACCAAAAAAAGACTTGATCTCTACAACTTCTATATCTATACTTCTAATAAAGCTCAATGTGTGTGTGTGTATGTTGGCACTGTATAGGCCAGACCATTCAACCTACAGCTACCAAATTTGGCACATGTATACCTTGGTGGTCGGGAATGTGCACCTGGGAGTTATTTTTTAGAATTTTTAACTAGAATTTTATTTATTTAAAAATTAAGCGAAATTTTGAGGTGTTTCTGCTATAACTTCCGAAAATATTACCGCACAAAAAAAAAAATTACATGAAGTTAAAGATCAAAAATTTATCTTTAAAATGATACTAATGTTTTAATCTTAAAATTAAATTTCTATTTTAATGAATTTTTAAATAAATATTTTAACTATGTTTTTCAATAATTTTTTTCGTAAAAAATTAAAATTAGCACGTTTTGCATTCATGGGAAAAAATTAGCTTTTTTCAAAGTGTTGCCATCACATTGATTAAAGCTCTAATTAAAAATAAATTAAATCTTTTGGGAAATGAAATCTGCAAAAATATAATTTTTGGCACGTGTTTGTAGGAAATGAAACAATTATGAAGTATTATTTTTTCTAAAAAATAAATTCAAGAAAAATTATTTTATGATCTTTTACACTCTCTATACAGGGTGTATATTTAGTCCCGGACCCATTTTGATATTTAATGACTCATAAAATAATGAAGATATAAACAAACTTATGGCATTTATTGATGGAATAACTTATATATTTTCCTTTTCAGGTTTGAATATTTTTACTTTTGTAAATATCGTCTGCGCGTGTTGTTAATTTCAGATAATTTCATTTTCCAGTCTAAATATCTGTACTTTTCTAAATATCGTCTGCTTATTAATTGCATTTTTCTCTCTTTTGTTTTTGGCAACTATTGAAATGTTATGTTTACTTTTGATGTGTTTGTTCTATGTAGTACTTTTGTATGAGATGTTTTATTCAAGCGGATATTAAGGAGAATGCATACACCACAAGAGAAAGCACAGATTTTATGGTGGTCATAGAGTTAATTTCCAATCAACTAAATCACGGTCATTTAAGAGTTAATTTCCAATCACTTAAACTGACTGATTTATGAAAATTTGAATATCACTTTTCAATAAAAAAATGATAATTTTAGATTTTCCATCGATTGCTTCAAAGAAAATACGCCAATCAGCGAACAGGTTTCTCAAGATTAATTGGCCTAAGATTATGAAAATGTTGAGTTTTTTGTAATTTTTAACATTTGAAACTTCATAAATAAGTCTTAGTTGATGGTGGAAAATAGAAACATTCATTCATTTATTTAAAATTTGGTGTGTCCAGAATATTTCTCAGAATATGATACCTTACTGCAAATTCAGACTTCATAATTTTTGAAGTATATTTATAGGCCGGAACAAAATATTATTATTGATTCCATTTCAATCCTTTTTGAAAGCAAAACTAAAAATTGAATTTTATGCTGAATCTGAGAAGTTTTTGTTGAATTATTATTTAAGGTATTACATAAATTATGAAAAATATTTTCTTGATCACATAAGACTTAAATACCAACTGATTCTGTTTGCAATACTCATATTCAATAATAATAATAATAAATAACAATATAGATGATAAACAAAATAAAACGCTTGGTTTTATTAAAAAATATCTTCATGTTAATTGCAATTTGATCCTTTCCACTTTAAATTAAAGTTGAAGTTTTACCGGAAATGACAACAAATTAGCAAAATATACAGTAAGTTGAACGAAACGATCTAAATAACAGTATAAATTTGGTATGACTATCAAAATTTGAAGATTAAAAATGTTTTGTTTGGGAATCTATTAAGAGACCAGTTACTTAAAATATTTAATTAAAAATTGTAGCGAGAGGCAATACTGGCGAACCAATTGGTCGCCAAAGGTGGCTAGTAATTAATAAAAAGATTAGATTGAGTGAATCTGCATGATGTAATAATCTTATGTCAGTGATGTTGTGGTGACACTTTATAAGTCAGATAACAGCTAAGAGACATGAGAAGTTTCTTTTGTCTTGTGGTCATGTTACTCGGCTACGAACCATAAGGTTGCGAGTTCGATCCTCGCTTACCACCAATAGCAACATTGGCGACCCGGTGACGAAAATACGCAAACTTCATACAACTATTGTGGCGCCCTCTACCAGAAATAAATGAAAGAAAAAAGCTGATAAAAAATCAGCAAATAAATAAATAAAAAAAATGAAGCTGATAAATAATCAGCCAATAAATAAATGAAGCTGATAATAATCATCCGATAAAAATAAAAAAATAAATAAAATGAAGCTGATAAATAATCAGCCAATAAAAATAAAAAAATAAATAAAATGAAGCTGATAAATAATCAGCCAATAAAAATAAAAAAATAAAATGAAGCTGATAAATAATCAGCCAATAAAAAAAAATGGATAAGGTGCAACAACCAATATATCTCCACTAATAACAGCAAAAACAGGGCAAAATATCGTTCGTCTCACCTTCGACGCACTGGAGGGGGAGTAATGTGGTGACACTTTATAAGCCAGATAACAGCTACGAGACATGAGAAGTTTCTTTTGTCTTGTGGTCATGTTACTCGGCTACGAACCATAAGGTTGCGAGTTCGATCCTCGCTTACCACCAATAGCAACAATGTAATTGCCATCTGTTGTCAGTTTGAATTTTAGATATTTTATCATTTATGAAGAGCTATATAAATGTATGAATTACAACAGGTATAGGTTTTAGATGAGACTAAGATTTTAATATCAATACAGGTGATTTTCCCACCTGTGGGCTTCAGGCTTTCCTTTTTCTATATTTTGTATCTATATTTTATACTTAATCTATGCACTTATATTTTCTTTATCATATGTTTTTCTTTCTTAACTTTAATGCTGTTTACTATTTATATAAAAGGCTCTTTGCAAAATGAGTATCATTTTTTAGAATTATTTCCAAATGTATATTACCAACATTATCACATTAAATGTTGTTGGTCTGGATTAATAACAGATTTTTTATTGTCCAAATATAACTATAGTTGCTATAACAAATTAGAATTGAAAGCATTGTATGCATTTCTGATATATGATAGGAGAGCAAATGCCTATAACATTTTTAACTGTCAGTTGAGTTATAATTTTCTAGCTGATGAAAAGATCCTGCATATATTATACTGTTCTAAATATGTGTTAGCATTGTATGTATTTTTCAATTTGAGTATATTCAAAATAGTATATTCTTTTGCTAATATCTGATGTTCATTTACAGTAAAAATTGTAGTTGCTCTATATCCATATAATGCAAGAGATCAAGGAGATCTAAGCTTCCGTAAAGGGGACCGATTAGGTATTCTTGATGACAGGTAAATTACTGAAATATTTTTCACTCATTAATTGAAAAATTGATCTATTTTTATGAAATAATAATAAAAATAATTAACATTGTCCTATGTATTTTCTCCTTGAATTAATTAATTTTAGATTTTTGTTTGTTAATTATGGTCTAGTACAGTAAAATCTCTTTATGTAAAACATTTTAACTATCATTGTAAAGGGTATTTATTAATTTGCATTTTTGTCATTCAGAGTCATTTGTGTTTTTCTGAACATTTATTTTACTGAACCAGTTAACTGGAAACACTTTCTTATTTAGGACAGGAGAAAAAACTTAAATATGTTCAAGAGATAAAAACTAAAAAAAAAAAAAAAAAAAACTATTATTATAACTATGAAATACAAAATGAATAAATAAGATAAAAGAAAACATGAAATATGAATTTCGAGTAGCTGTAAAACATCATTTTGATGGACAATGTTAAAAAGTTAAAAATAATATTTTATTTTCTTATTATCCAACATTTTCACTTATCAAATAAAACCATTCCATTTAAGCTTATGCACCTGGCATTGCTGGAAATCATTATTTCTTTACAGGACCCTACATTTTATTTAACAAAAATGTTAACTGTCTACAACAAACTATTTTTGTATTTCATCTTAAATTATACTTTTATATTTTAACTAATAATTATCTATCTGTTTATTCTCAATTATTGTCTTTTACAATTTGAATGAAATGCTTGGAATTTGAAACATGCACATTCATTCTAAAATTTCAAATAATATGCAATATTATAATATTTTCTGAAATTTCACAAAAGAATGATCAGAATATATTAATTCTCATAAGACCGACTTGAATTACTTTACTTTTGATCCCCAAACTCTTTTAAATTCTAAGTAAAGTTGTTGACATTATTCAAAATTTTCTTTTAACTCTGCCATTTTTAAAATTTTTAAAAACTCTTTACTAACTATGCAGCTTCAGATATCTAGAAAAGATGTTTTTCAGTTTAAGCTTTGTAGTTGCACTATTAACATGTATATTTGTGAGCTAACTTTATTTTTATCTACTTCTTGTTTCATTCAGTCTCTATAAAACCTTTTATTTCTAAATCTTCTATGTCTTCATATAAAAAAAACTTGGATTGAATCACTGTGTTTGCATGCTGCCAAATGTTATTTCTTTTATTTTAAAAATAAATATTTTGTGAAAATTGGTGAAGTAAGTAAATAAGTTTCAAGTGAATAATTATTACAATTTAGTTAGCTTCAGTTGAAAGACAAATCTTAAAAACATATAATTTATTTGCTGAATGCATTGGGAAATGGAAACAGTGAAATTGGGTTGAATTTTTTTATAACAGTTAATGGTATTGTTTAAACTACACATAAAATTAATTTTGAATAGTTGCCATCAATAAATTTAAAAAAAAAATTAAGATGGGATAGATAGCAATTATTTTCTGTGCAGTATTTTGTTCTGATATTACTACAAAAAAAATTTCACATTTTTACATAATTTTTGAATTAATTGAATATTTAATAAATTTTACACTTTAAAAAATGAACAGTATTCTTTTCTTGTCTTAAATAATAAGTTCTGAAATTTGATTGAAATTTGCTTGTTAATTTAGGAGAAGATATGAAAGAAAAATATCCAGTGACTTTTATTTATGTTGAAATAATGAAAATTATACCTTTATGTTCTAATCATACTTTTGATTATTCATTTCTGTAATAATGATAATAATATTAAAAGTTTTTATGTGAATATAAACTACAAATTAAATCATCATTTCATAAAATAATTCATTTCTTAAGCTGATTTGAAGGTTGATATTCTGAAGTAGTTTTTAAACATGGCACTATTTTTATTTTTTATTGTGATATTTTATTTTTTCTTAATTAATTGAACAACTTTTTAAAGATAATTGATTAATTTACTGAATTAAAAGTGAAAAAGTGACATTTTTAAGATTAAAAAAGAGACATTTACCAAGGTCATGCTGTGTTGTAATGAAATTACTTTATTTAGATAAAATTGTTAGTATAGCTTTCTCAAAACATAATGGAGATAGTGGTACTAATATAAACTTATATTAGAAAACAAAAATCAACCTACTTAAAACAAAACAAAAAAAAAACTTTGCGATCAAGAAAATGGGATTTTAAATCTGTTATTCTAAAGCTAAATTATTAATATTTGTTTAAACAAGAATATTTTCTTTAGATAACATTCATGAAAAAGAACAATGATTAAAATGTTCTTAGTTGTTACTTGTCTCAGAATCTTGTGCCTATCACTCCTTAGACAGATGATATGCAATGAATAAAAAGAGTGGATTTTTAGGTAGATTTTTCTCTTTTGCAATGCTGATTTCCAATTTTTCAATGAATAACACTATTTTTTTTAATTAGAAACTTGCATAATATTAACATATATATATATAGTTAATGAAAAAAATATTTTTCTTTTTAGTGACCCAGATTGGTGGCATGCATGCCATTTGACAAATCAACAGAATGGTTATGTTCCACGTAACTATGTGGCACCAGAAAAAACAGTTGAAAGTGAGGAGTACGTTGCTTTAAAACACTTTTTTTTTTTTTTTTCAAAAAACCTTTTGCGACTTTAAAAACTTATTTGTAAATTTTTTGTAGGAAACTAAATAGAATATTATTTTTTTTAGTTGGTTTTTTGGACGAGTGTCCCGTAAAGAGGCAGAGAAAATGCTTATGCTTCCATCAAATCCCAGAGGGGCATTTCTTATACGTAACTGTGAGCAAACCTCAGGTATTATAAAAGGTTGTTAAACTTATTGTTTTTTGCATGACAAAAATATGCATGCATCTTCTGAATGCAACTGAGGGTTTGTAGGTGCATGACTTTTTTTTTTTTTTTTTTGTAATAAACTTTTATAAAAACTTTTGCAAAAAAGCACGGAATGATGGTCTGTTTTAATTTTCTTTCTGACTAACTTAATTATTATGTGGCTTGTTTTTAATATGATTTACTTCTATTACTTTATTGTAAGTATTCCTTAATCCTTAATTGTAAACAGTTCTGCATTTTTTTTTGTATTCCTTCTTCTAATTATCAAGGTCAAATATTGCATTTAATTTTGAAGTATGAGGTTTAAAGGTAAAAATTCGTAAAGAAATTGCTTAGGGGCTTAAATTGTGAAGAGGGGGACAGGGAAACAGAACATAAACTTGTCTAAATTTTTCAGTAAAAAATTTAAAAATATTGTATTAATCCACAATGGAAAACTTAAAAAACTTCTTTTATCTTTTTTTTTTAAAGTAAAATTTTATTAACTATTTATTATTGGAATTCGTAAAAATGAACTATACAGTTATAAATAGTAACAAAATGAAATAAAATTTTTTTCTCACATTAGTAATTAAACATTCTTCTCTTTAACAACATAATTTTTTTTGTTAAAAGAAAAAAAAAATGGGGGTTATATTATACATGTGCATTATTATTTTTTCTTTTTTTTTAATATATATTTGTGTCGGTACCTTTTAATTAATTAAACTACCTTTATTTATGTTCAATATATAAGTACAATATAAATATTAATAAAAAGGATTTGATAGAATTAATTAATTTTTGTTAACAATCATTGCAATAAATTTTAACATTTTTGTTTTTTCATCCTTCTTTGGATCCCATTCTGAGTGTATGTGTCTAGTAAGTCACTTCTTCTATGGCAGCTCTCTTTTACCATATCTAATCAATGATACATCACCTACATTGTAAACTACTTTCGGTTTATCTGATTGTCCCCTTCTTTAGAATATTGAGCAAACATATATTAATGTAGTAGGTTATTGAATAAATGTTCAATAAAACTCTTGATACAAAAAATGTTAGTAAAAGACAGTAATTGCTCCTTTAGTTATTTATTCTTTTAAAGAATAAACACACATAAAAAAATGTTTAATTCTCCAATGTAGTTAAATATATCCAACAAGAATCCATATTTGTATTTGAAGATAGCATGCAAATTTGAATTTCTCCTCTCTCATTTATTGATAAAACTGAAATTTGAGTGTCATGATTTGTAATTACATAATTTGAGAAATTTTAAATGTAAGAAAACATAACATTAGATACTGTTACTAAATTATATTGTAAATCTAGACTGAATTCAGTAACCTTTTTTGGCATCTGTTGCGAGTGGGCTTCACTTAACTGTAGTACACACTCCCTTCTCCTGAATGACAATTCACCAGGAAAAAATTCTTTATTATATAACAATAAAACCCATGTATAAAAAAACAAATAAAGCATATATGGAGCTTTTAGCTTATTTTTAATTTGCTATTATAAATTTTTAAATGAAACAAAATTTTGAGATTTTATTAGTATATTATTAATTTTGAAAAGAATCAAACTTGTGTATATAGATTTTACAATTTGTATTTAATGACATTATGTTCATAATTGTTGTATATCATACATGTAACAAATTATATTTTTAAACTTACTTATATTATTAATGCATTCATAGATGTTATAATTTGATACCCACATTATATGGATTCCATAACATATGTCTATGTTTTATAAACTCTTAGTTCAAACAAAATGACAACACATTATTGAAATAAAAGTATTATCAATTTAGAAAGTAGTTAAAATTAAATGGTTTAAAATTAACAGAATTTATTAATTTTGGCTTATCATTTGATTTAGTTTTTATTGTAAAGGTAAATACTTATATTATTAAAAAAGTTCCATGAATGCAAAAGAGGGATGTAAGCACTTAAAAATAATTATTATAATATAACTTAAGTAATATAAATGATGCTACTTTTTTCTAGAAAGCAGATCTATTTTGATTTCAGGAGCATATTCTTTGTCCATTAAAGACTGGGAGCATCAAAAAGGTGATCATGTAAAACACTACAAAATCAAAGCTATGGATAATGGTGGTTTTTATGTTACAACTCGTAAAACATTTGTGACCCTTCAAGAACTTGTTGCGTATTATTCAGGTAAGAGGAAATGAATTGTTGGTATGTTTGTATTATTTATGATGTGCTATGCTACTGTGAAATAGGCCTTAAAATAACTGTTAATATGTTTGAACCGTGCTAGTAATTTGCTTTATTTTCTTGAATTGTAATTAATATGTTGCACTTAGTTTTTGAAAGCTTTTCATTTTCATTATTTTATATATGAAATTCTAATATGAGGTTTTAAGGTATGTTCAGTGTTACTCAGAAATCCTTCTATAGTAATAAGAAAATCAAATTTGTGAAAGAGTTTTTTTTTTTTTTTTTCCAAAATTATTTTTAATTTTATGAAATTTTGCCTTAGAAACATCAAAGTTTCAAGAATAGGTATTGCTTTAGGAATAATTTTTATAAATTCAATCAATAGATAATTAAAATAGTTGATTGTTTTTATTTTAAATTATCTCATAAATTGGTAGATTCAACTATCATTGTCTGTTGGTATTAAATTCGAAATATTCTGTAAATAGAACTAAATATTAACAAAACGGTTATAAATTTGTATTGCTGTTTCACTGTAGTTTAATTCAGTAATATAAATTCAAATATTTTAAGTATCTTTGTTCTTGCCATCATATTTTACTTCAGTAACCTTTTCCAGCACTTGTTTTATTATATCAGATTTAACTTTTTAAAAATTTTAAGCATTTATTACATCCTAATATTTGTATTATAAATAAAATATGTATCTGGGTTTTGAGGATATGAATAAAAAAGAAATGGAAAATGTATTAAGAAAAAGGAAATGAGACATTTTGTGTTTTAAATTGCTAACATTAAAAAAAAAGTGCTTATTCATTAGTTTCTGGAATTCAGTGCAATTGTAAAATTTCATACAAAATTATAATGTCTAAATGCCATTGTGATTATGGAGCATTTATCTGAAGCAGTTCTTAGGAAGTTGCATATCTTATCACTAATATAATCATTTAAAAATACACACACAAAACAATAGATCTTATCTTTAATAATGATCTAGTATTATATATGTTTAAATCGCTGCTGGAATGTAAATTTATTTTTTTTATCATAAAGCGAAAAGCCATGGAATGTATTAAATGAAATTTATAAATTACATCAATATTTTTAGAGGGTGCAAATGGCTTGTGCCACAAACTGACCATACCATGTCCAAAGCCAAAACCACATCTGTGGGATCTTTCGCCTGATACCCGAGATGAATGGGAGATACCTCGTTCCTCATTACAGCTTATACGTAAATTAGGTAGTGGAAACTTTGGAGATGTTTGGTATGGTGAGTGATGATTTAGCACTTTTTAATTTGTTGTAGTTTGGGAAATATTAATTAGAAAAATCTTGAGTGCTTTATTTTATAAATTTTTTTAAATAGTAATAAAGAGAAATATTTTGTTCTTTATATATGTATCATTAAATTGTTTTGTTTGTAAAAGCTTTGCTCAATGAATTATATTTTTTATTCTGAGTTGAAATTCTGTTTAGGTGTAATATTGATACAGTGGAGCTTTGATAACTATGAGCTAATTCAAATATGTGGGAATATGTAAATCAATAAAGGGAATTTTTTCCTTGTCAAATTAATTTCATGTAAACATATTTTTAAAATATCATTTGCAATTAAATTTTTGTTTCAGTTAGTTGAATGTTTTAAATTGAGATTTGTAAATAAACTTTTTTTAGTAGTAATAAGTTTTTGCAACTATGCAAAAGTTTCTTTGTGTTATTATTATATTCAAAGTACTGTATCATTTTATTTTCTATTTTTTATTTATTGCTTATTATTAATAACTAGCTGTTTTTGGTACCACCTTATTCATTGGGATTAATGTTCTTTAAAATGTTCAATCAGATATTTTATGTCACTTTTTTTAAAAACTACATTTGAAATTTTTTTAAAGCATCAACTCAATTTGATAATCATGTAACTCGTATTATTTTAGACACTTTAAGTCAATTCTGATCATTGTACTGTGCATCTTTCGAATTTTTTCTTAGGCCTTGTAAAATTTGAATGTTTAGTTTTTAATTTTAAGTTTTAGTTTTTACTTTCAAAAGAATTTGAATGAAATAAATATTTCATTTTGTTTCAGTCAATAAATATATTTCTTTAAAAATTATGAAATCTAAATTTTATATAGTCCTTTGGTCCTAAGGAATCATATTCAGTGAAATATTCTTGACACTCCAACGTTTTAAAATAAATGCATTTCTATCTTACGCAGCCTAATCTGACAGAATTCTGAAGTTTTGAATGTCATTATTTTAGGAAAATTAGCAATTTCGTAATTTTAGGCTAATCAGCTTTGGGGAAACTCTGGGCATGATTGGTGTATCTTCTTTGAGAGGATCAATGTTGTGGTCTAAAATCACATGTTTTAAGAAAAATAACATTCAAATATTCATAATTTACTTAGTTTTATATTCAATAGAAGGAACTTTTTAATGTTAGTGCCTCAAGAATATTTTATAAAATGAGTCATAGAGCTGAGGGTGTGTATATAATCATAATTCATCGGAACACATATTGACTCTAACTGCATAAAATAGTATATATATATATATAAATATTTTAAAAATTTTCATTTAGATCATTTTACCTATTAGATGTATGTACCTGTGCTCAATGCTGTTTAGAAATTAGTTATTGGGACCCGATTAGAGTAGACATCCTAAATATATATATATATATATATATATATATATATATATATATATATATATATATAAACAAACTATGTTTCCCTTATATACTGCAGTATTGCTGAATTAATAATATAGAAATTTTTAAAACTCGCAAAAATGTTTTTCTTATATTTACCTTTCTAGAAAATATTATGTTTATTTCATTTCTTATATGTATATTCTGAAAATCACATTTTTCTTGATTTAGTTAGCAGTAAGCATTAAGTTAATCATTTAATTTCAGCTGTTATTGATGATAACAAAAAATTGATAAAAGCTTAATTTTTCCCTTGAATACTCAATGTGCTCATGTAGATTAAATTTTATTTTTATTTTGTGTGAAATAAATTGATAATATTTTTTTTAAATATTGATTTAAAAATTATCTTTTTAGAGAACATGAAAATCTCTTTGTAATTGTAATATTTTTGAATGTCATCACTGAAAAATCTCAAATTTTTAATTAAAATTTTTGAAAATTTCTTTGTGATGTACATTTCTACCCTCTATGTTCCTAATTTGGCAGCTGGTCAAACAGTCTAGTCTGTTGAGCAATAACACTCGCACATACTTATAATAATTAAAGATAAAGTTGAGATTAGTCTTTACTGTCATATTTAGTTAAAAATCTTTTTCCATATTCTCTTTAAGAACCAGTTTTTCTTATTTTAATAGTGTTAAAGAATGAGTTTATAAAAATATAGAACTATTATTAAATATATTTTATGAAAAGCAGTTTCAGAATTATTTTTTCATTGATTTTTAATTTTAATTTTCTCAAAGGTAAGTGGAAAGGCACAACTGAAGTTGCTGTGAAAACTCTGAAGTCGGGCACTATGGCCCCATCAGCCTTTCTTCAGGAAGCTACCATAATGAAAAAATTTCGCCATGAGAAATTAGTCTCACTTTTTGCTGTTTGTTCTAAAGAAGAGCCTATTCTTATTGTTACAGAATACATGGTTAATGGCAGTCTTTTAGATTACTTAAGAAATAAAGAAGGAAAGAACTTAAGGTTGCATGCTCTAATTGATATGGCAGCACAGGTAAGCTTTTCTTATTTTTTTTCTGCACATTTTTTATTAAATGAAAATATTAATAAATTCTCTGAAGTTGAATCCTTTTAGTTAATGATTTAGAAGTAGACTTTTCTTGACAATGATTGGAGAAAAAAATTTAATTTGATTCTATGCTGTTATTTTTGCATTGTGCTTGTGTCCCTTTTTAATCAATATTATTCTCTTCCAATTCAATTTTCTCTTCCAGATTGCGAGTGGTATGGCTTATCTGGAGCGTGAACAACTAATCCATAGAGATCTAGCTGCTCGAAATATATTAGTTGGGGATAATAATATAGTAAAAGTAGCCGACTTTGGCTTGGCTAGAATAATTGAAGATTCAGAATATACAGCTCGACAAGGTATGCTTTCAATGAATTATATTTCAAAATATTCATTTTGTTTTGCTTAATTTTATAAAGTCTGCTTTGAATAATTAAAATACTTTTCTACATTTATCTGTGGATTGTGTTGAGTTACATTAGAAAAGATTAATTTATATTTTGTAACAAGTGAAGGATTAAAATAATTTTTGATCAGTTGTTTTAAAAATGTAAAAGCAATTGTTTTATCAATATACATTTTTTTTTTTTAAATTTTCTGAATTTAAATGTAAAGCTTTCTTCTGAAGTCTTGTAACATTTCTTATGATTGCATTTTTATCAAAATCATGAGTATCTAAACAAAGTTTTGTAAAATCTAAAATTATTTTTCCAAATCATTGTAATTATTTATTCTTTTTTTAGGTGCTAAGTTCCCAATCAAATGGACTGCTCCAGAAGCAGCATTATTAGGGAGGTTTTCCATAAAATCTGATGTATGGTCTTATGGAATACTGTTGTATGAACTTATTACACATGGCCAAGTTCCTTACCCAGGTAATTTTTCTTCAATAACTTAATAATATTTTTTCTAAGTTTTTTTTAAACAATTTGCTTTCATGTTTATTTTGTAATTTTGTGCTAATTTCAAATATAAAATTTGGAATAGAATTGGAAAATGTGCTCACTAGTTTCAAATGAATGGGATAAGGGATTGATCTCTCTCTTTAACCCATTCAGAAACAATGTGTGTAGAACAAGCACTGTCACAAAATCAGTTTATATTGCGATTTTGTGTTAATTTAAAATAGAAGATCAGTGCATATGAGAAGGAAGCACTGTTTCAAGACCGAACACTTCAAAATGAATCATTGCCATGATCTATATAATTTTCTGAGTTAAATTTGCAAAATAATATATATTTATATAAAAAAAGGAAAGTATTTTGAAATAATGATTCAATTTTATAAGTTATTTATGATACTAATTAATATGTATTAACATTAAGAATATAACATTAATAGAACTCAATGAAACAACCAAAATACTGAATTTTTTTAACCATGCCCACGAAAACAAATGCTATGCACTCAAAAATAAGGTAATAAATATAATAAATACTATCTGTAAATGATGAAATTCCAATTTAAAAATTTGCAGTCTTCATTGAAAATTTATCTTTGGTTGTATTTTATTTCAAAAGACTAATTAGAGTTACCATTTAATGGCATATTATTATTATATTTTTCTATGTCTTAGGAAAATGAAATGTATTATTTGATGTTATTACTAAAATCCCTATCATTTTATTTATATAAGGGAAGTAACATGGTCTCTTACCCATGTCTAACAAACTGAAGCTTAATATAATCCCAGTACATATACCATGACTTCTATTAAACTCAGCCAAAAATATTTCACTTTAACAGTGAGTTGAACAAAGTTTTCTCATATTCTCCTAATGGGGAAAAAAAAAAAAAAAAGCAAAGCTATGACAAGAATGTTGGTGTCCCTTTAAATCCCATGTGCCTTTATAAAGAGTCATTTGTTAATATCAATAAATCTATCAAATGTAGAAGCACAAAACAAACTACTGCCCATACATGATAGTCAAATCCTATATGACTCGATTGTTGAAAAGAACATGGCAGTTTTGTGCTATATAGTAGCATTTAAAAATTCAAATAAATCATTCTGCTTTGAAGTTGCGAATATGCGCCAATAGACCTTTATAGTAAACCTGTGCCTTTAACCTAGATGTGATGCTGGTCATGAAGAGTAGAAAGAGCACTTTACATATATAAGACACCGGTCTGAAGGGGCTAATGGTCAAAAGGTTTAGGTCATATAAAAAGAGTTGATTCCAGCTACATCTGTTTGTAAATCTACAGTATATTTGACAGTTTTTGAGTTATTCTAATTTTGTACCTGGCTAATTTTCTAAGGTATGTAAAATTTAAAGACAGAAAAAATATCTATAGTCAAAATTTAACTTGGGAAAAGAGGGAAAAAATGTTTAACCTTCAAAAAAAAATAAAAAATGATGCTCTATAAAATGAGACAGTAAAATTAAGGCAGGGGAGGTAACCAAAATTAAATTGAAAATCTATGCATTCAAAAATACTAGATTTACTCATACTCTAAAACTACATTTAATTATAATACTCTGTTATTGGCATTGCATAATATTTAGGTTGCCGGAGATATATATAGTTATTTCAGGACCAACAAATATATTTATTCATTTATCTTGAAAATGTTAGAGAAAGCATATCAAACAAAATTTGTTTTAAATAGTGGAAGTCTATATTGAGTAATATAAACCTTTATATGAGAAAGATCAACACATGGGATTTAATATTCCATTGTTGATGTATAGATCTTTTTTATAAGAGATAGGGTTATGTAGTTGATCAATTTGTTGATAGCTTTATGTGTTTATAAAAGGTAAAAAGACTTTAGAAATCTTAATTTTAATATAAACTTTAAAGGAATGTGTTACATTTTGTGCAGAAGTGACTGTGATATGAATATATCTGAAATTTTAGACTTTTTTCCTTTTAAACTTGGAATTTAAAGATTTACTATTATTATTTTCAAATTTTATTTTATAGCCGGCATATCATACAGATTAATGAAAAAACATTTTATTATGATGGAAAGTAGAGTAGCCTTGAGTTTTGATGGCTGTGTAGATTAGAAGAAATTATTTGTTCTCATTAAACAAAAATGCAAACCTTTTTTGCCTGAAAATCCTGATCAAGACCCTTATGTAAATATTTCATGAGTAGTTTATTGAATAGTTCAAGATTTTGTGCATTTAATAAATCACTCTTTCTTTACTTAATTTTTCATCAACATTTGATAAAATCTACACTTTATATTCAAGTCTAATGATGCTTTGAATAAAATGAAAAGCAATTGTCAAAATCTTGTTTATCCTACTAAACTTTAAATTTTCAACAAAGAAAACAGACCATTCAACTATCCCCAAAAGTTTATTACACAACAACAAAAATGCTAAATTTATTTTAGAAAACATCAAGGAATTGCAAGGTTTTTGAAATGTTTAGTTTTTTAATTATTTGTAAACTATATTTTGCTTCATTAATGAAATTATTTGAAGTTTATATTAGTATGTACATTCAAATATTACATTTATATCTTAAATTATTTAAAATTATATTGGACTTCTGCTCATTGCAGTTTTTTTAGATTTTGGAAATAAGGTTGCTGTAACTTATATTTCTGACCTCAAAAAATAAAATAAATCCATTGTCATCAAACTAAAATAAAGTTTTCTGCACAAATCTTTCTATACCATCAGAATCATGAGTTTTGTTTACATATATATAATTGTCATTATATCTGTTTTTATTACATTTATTAGAAAATAGAAACTCGTTACTTTCTTGTTTCATTTAGGTATGCACAATCGTGAAGTGATCGAGCAAGTAGAGCGTGGTTACAGGATGCCTAAACCAACAAACTGCGAATGTCCCGATTCAGTTTATTCTAAGATGCTTGAATGTTGGGACGCTGATCCTGAAAGAAGACCCACATTTGAGTTCCTGTTTGGTTTCTTTGATGATTATTTTGTATCAACTGAGCCTAGTTACCGCAATGCAGAAGATTTTTAAGCATTTTAAACTGTGTGATCTGTCTCCCCAATAGAACAGTGTCAAATTATCTATTTAAGAGAAAGACTTTTTTTTTTTACTGTGAATGTTTTATATTGTGAGTTTTCAAGTTATGTGCTGTTTGTGAAATGTTTTTGAATGTATGATTTTTTTTTAGCATTTATTAGTGGCTTTGTAAATAATATTTTGTCATATAAAATTATGTTTTAAGTGCAAAATTATATGTTATTTTCCAAAATTAAAATGCTTTAAGGAATCCATAAATCAAAAATTATGCTTCCAACTATATTGTGCCAAAGTTCATGACAAGAAAAAGGATAAGAGTGTATTCATAATATTAAAAAATATAATGGTTGTATTTTTATTTCACAAGAAAGAGTCGATAATTTCGTAGCTATTCATGCTCAGTAATGAATTATTTCATTACTATATAGTAAATGCTGCATGTATATATGAGACAGATGTTGCATAAAATATGCTCTGCTTCATTCTCTTTTATTCAGATTTATAGCATTGCATGCATTTTTATAGGAAGTTTATAATTATTTTGTTATTCTGCATTTTAAAGGAAAATATTTTCCAAATTTCTCATTTGGCTTACTTTTCTCTGTTCAGTAATTTGAATTGAATCATGAGGCTCTGCGAAGTTCTATTCATTTTTTATAGCTTTTTGAGGGTAACTTATACACATTAATTTTTCTGTGTAATATGCTTCCTTTTTTTTATATTAGTACTGTTACTATAAGTGTTAGGTATCTGTATTAATTTTATTGATGTTATGAGGTGCAAATGTCATCTCTGCATGAAGAAAAGTAAATTCTTTTTTTACTTGCGAAGAATTGGAAGTTTACTTATCACTGAACAACCAGATGTGTGTATGTGTGTGCGAGTTGCAACTTTGGAAAGTTATAGTCAGAAGTTACCTATCTATTGCAAAGATTTAAATTAAAATAGTTGCATATTTAATTTCTGCATGGGGAAAAAAATCAAAACCAGTGAGACTTTTCCCTCAAGAGAATTTTTATATAGACTCATGCTCAAAGTTGTAAATATTTTTCGAATATAGCATGGGGTAGAGTTTCATCAGTGCTTTTAATACAGGGTTTTTTATAGTCATAAATGATTGAATTTTCTATTTTGTGATTCTTTTCCATCTCTGTTTAAAGTCTTTAATATTATTTAATTAACTCAAGAGAAGGGGGGAGGGGAATGTTATCTTAAAAATGATTTGAAAAGGTTGTTTCCCCTTGTAATATTTTTTTTTCAGAATGATTTGTTTTACTATACTATTAGAGAAGAAATTTGCTTTTTCTTAATAATTTGTTACTGTTACGATTTCTTGGAATAAAATATTTTACTGTTATTATATCTTACTTTTACCTGTTTAAGAAAAGTCAATTTTTTGAATGAATATATAGTAATAACTCCTGATTACTCAAACTATTTATTATTTTTCTTTGTTAGTGCTTTTTATTGATGTATCTTCGTTTTATACACCATCTGCTAAGAATGAATTTTTTCTATCAATGTTAAAATTTTTCTTCAATGTTCCTGCTTTCTTTATTGTGACTACTTGTATTAGTGAAGTTAATGTGTAATTTTATTTCTGAATGAATGTAAAATTTTACCAGTTAACAAATTTTCATTCTTTTCTCGCTCGTGTTTTATTTCACTATGATTTGAAAATACGTATATACAGTTGTATGTGCCTATGCATGCACACTTTTTACTTTCCTTTTTCATAAAAAAAAATAATAATAATGTAGAACTTGTATAATATTTATTATTAAGTATATTAATAATAGAAACTGATGGAAAATACTCTCTAAAAAAATAAGCAATGCATTTATAAAATGCTACACAAATTATATAGTGGGCAAACTGATATATGTTGCAGTTTATTTTAAGACATGAAAGGGAAATAAGTTTTTTTACCCCTAGGGATTTAAATGATATAATTTGAAATTGAATTTAGAATGTGTTCATATGGTGAATTAATGTGAAGTTGTGAATAATTTTATAAGCACAACAAATTGGTTTTTAATCATAATGCTCAATTATTAATCTTTGCTCCTATTGAATTTACTTCAAAAATTGTTGTGAACATATTTTAAGGAAATGTATACTTAGACTAATTTAAATTCTTATGATTAATCATAATTTCAATCATTTTCTCACTTTTTTTTACTTTATTTTTTTAATTAAAATTATTCCTTTATTATATTTGAGTTTCATTAATTTTAAATATTAATTTGTTGGAAGTATTTATTAGATTTGAAAAAATGTTTCAAAATTGTTAAATTAGTGCCAAAATTATTTTTGTAGTATATAATATACAGTAGAAAAATTGCTAAAAATTCTTTCTAATTGTGTGCATTAATATTTTTTTTATTTATCTGTCTTTCTTTATTTGGTTATTATTATTATTGTTCATCACTGTTGTGCTCAAATTTTCATAGGATGAAGTTTATTCCATTATTTAATGCATTGTTGCCTATTATTAGCAATATAACTTTAAAATAATATACAATGAATGTAGATTTTAAATTATCATGAACTGTTGTAAAAATTTGCTGTGCTAATTTTCTTTATGGTCTATATTTTACATAAGCACAATATTTACAAATATTGGTTAGCTGAATTTCTTTGAATATTCTTGAATACAGCATTTTTATGACAATTTTTTATAGTGCATTTAAGATTTCCTTGGAGTAGTTAAAAGCCTGCCTGTAATTACTGCATTTATTGCATTCATTAAAATCATACAGTTTTTACACTCTTTACAAATAGGAATTTGTAATACACTGCCAATATGCATTTTCTTCTACATCCTTTCATAAAGCTGTAGTTTTGTGAGTTTTACAATTTTCTTGTCCTGAGATTTTGCTTTTATGTAAATTCCTCTCCTCTGGTTCTAGTTTCACAGTTTAGAATTTGAGCGCCTTGCATAGAATAATATTTTAGAAAATGCATTCATGTTTTGATTTTTCTTTCTTAAAATGGTAATAGTATTTTTACCCTGCCAGTGAATTGTAGAATGAAGTGCAGCCGTAATTGATGCATAATGATAATCATGACTTTAATTTGTTGCTGAGCTTTGGAATACTATTTGTAAATTACATTTTATTGTACTTTTGTCCAATATTTTAATATACAATAACCAATTAAAACAAACATTCTTTTATATACACATTTTAACTGAAGTTGCATTGAATATATGAAAAATTGTTTAAAAATTCTTTTTTTAATGCCATTATTTAATATTGTGCTTCTTTCATCACTATTTTTTAAAAAATGAATATGTATGTATAATCCAATGAAATGTTGCAATATAGATCAAAGTTCTTTTGTATAAAATATATTTGTATTAAAAAAAAGAATTTGATTTTCAAGATTTTTTATGGAAAAAAAAATACAAAGAATTAGAGTGAGCCTTTATAAATTGTATGTGATAGTTGGTAACTCACAGAGAAAAATGTGTTATTTTTCCATTGTAATATAAGACATGGTTGAAAAGAAATAAAATAGATTTCTGGATATTTGTCGAGCATCATTTCTGAATTTGTTGAAATTACTATTCATTCCAGTTTGTTAACAGTAATTCTGTGAAACTCAGTGAACTCCGACACTTTATAAATGTATGATTCTGAGTTTCATTATTATTTTTTTGGGGTATATGAATGCTATTTTAACTTTTATTTTAAAATAAATATAAAAAGTACTCTTTAGCCTAGAAGGGAATCTGAGAACATGTGAACTGGAAGGTTTACTACAATCATAATAGTATATAATTAACATGAGAAAATCTGCAGGAGGGATTTATCTCCTCAAAACTCTCGCATTTTCTTTATTAAAGACGTAATTCTCTCTCCCCCACATAAATTATGGCCCTAAGGTAATTGCCTCACATAGTATTGAATTTAGCATTTTTGCTGAATCCATTATGTGATCCTTGGCGATTAGCAATAGGTACATAAAATCGATACTTGCTTTCGATGCGTTGTTTCCAATCGATAAAGCCAAAATTTGACATAGAACTACAATTGTAGTCATAAAATCCCATACCAAAGTCGATATATTTGTCATTGCGTTTTTTGAATTATCTTGTTTATATGCTTGTGAAAGTAAAAACTGACAGAAAGTCAATCCCTTAATGGATTTGGTACCAGATTTGATGCCTATACTTCACATGTTAAATCCATATGCCTAATTTTATTCATTTAGATCTCTTCGTTTTATATTTATCATTTTAATTTATATTCCCGCTGACAGAAATCAGTAGAAGTCAAGATTTTGAGTAGAAACTATATTACAAATTCTATTAGTCTAGTTCAAATTTTCGATTGATCTCTGTCGCAGATAGACATAATGCCGAAAATGTGTGTTTCGAACCCAGGGGGGGGGGGGGATCTAAAACATGGAGATTCGTGAGGGAAAAAATCGAGGTTTATCATTATTATTGTCAGGATTACAATACTTTCTCTATACTTCCTATGTACTTTAAATAATTATTGTATTTAGTACATGTAACATTTCAAATTTTTAGTGCGAATAACACTAAAAATATTAATTTATTGAAAAAAAAATACTTTTACATTCTTGTCGAACATTTATGCTTATTATGCTCTTTCCTTAACAGGTACAAAGAGTAATTTTATCAAAATAATGATTTTGACATGTAGGATCAAGAGAATGAGTACATTTAAGCAACTGATATGATAGCATTTACTTGCTGAATCCTTTCCAAACAATCTCAAGTTGATGCTGTATTAAATGCTGAGCAGCTATGTATCTCTCAACTTTTGATAAGGGCATAATTGAAAAGTAAGACAACTAACTAATCATAAATAAACTGGAATCCATGTGATCCAATCAATGGGAGAAAATCATTGAAGCAGTTTCTATAAAATGCCAATTTGGGGAATTTGGAAAAGCGCACGCTTTACTCTCGCACCACTTAACTCATTTTATCATCCTAAATAGTAACATAAGTAATCTGTAGTTCATAAGCACAGTTGTATACTAGTTACATTCCGATATTTGCAGTACGTCTGCAGAAATTAGAGTTAATATTAGAATCGACTTTGGAAGTATTTTTGCTGTTTTTGTGCATTTTGCTAGTATTTTTATGAAAGATGGGTTCAAGAAAAAAATCAAAGGCAGAATTTTTATTTTCTGACTGTTTAAGAAATGCAGAACGACATAGTATGAATGAATGCAGCAAGTCTATTAACGGACTACACACTTTTAACATTTATCATAAATGTAAACGCTAGTTTCTAACCCTAATATTTTTAAAAGAAATATTATAATATTTATTTTATACTAATTTGAAATAAATATGGGAAATATATTTGTTTTTAACGCATAGACTTTGGGTCCAATGATTAGTTACATACGTACATATTCGTATTAATTATTTATGGATAATTCCGAGAAACTTCTCTATTAAAGATTCATGCAAACATTTCTTGAGATCCATTTGTCTTATTTCATAGTTCAGTGAGCTTAGTTATTGCAAGTAAATTGATTTTACTTTCTTGGACCACATCAGATATCTCAACTAATAAAAAAGATAAATAAATGCCGGCTATATACAGGTCAAATTATCTGACCTACAGCTTGGAGCATATATAATAGAAGACTGAAAATGTGCAATTCGGGTAATTAAAAAAAAATTAATTAGAATTTTAATTTATTGAAAATGAAACTGCATTTTGTAGTTTTTTCTTAATAACTTCCGAAAGTATTATTGCATAAGAATAAATTTTACTCCGTTTCAAAATTAGAAAATTGCCTTTTTATTGATACCAATTTAATAATTGTTTTTTATAGTTTCATGAAATATTTATTCACTTAATTTTTTTTTTTACATTGGTAGGAAATAGAAAAATATTCTTATTAATTAATATTTAAGTAGTTTACAGGTTGAATAAAAGGATGAAGTCGTATAATATCGTAAAATTTAGAAAACAGACGTTCCACATAACCTTTATTTATATTTTAATTACTCTGTGATATCATGAGACTAGTCTCAATTAGAGAGATTCATATGCACAATGAAGAGACAAATGAACTACAATTAAAATAACTTTAATAACCGTCACTTTGGCGGAGTCAAGGTAATGAAAATATATCTAAACGATTTAAATGGAAATCATAAACATAGTCAATATTCCTGGCGAAACAGTTGGTTATTACTACTCTTTAAAAATTTGCAGAATCTTAACTTCTTCCACGTTCTTCCTTGCCTTATTTCATAGATGTTTTATGATTGGATTAAGAGCTGTTCTTTTGTAATTCTAGTTATAATTAACATTTGGGCAAGTATTTATTTCTACCATATGTAAATGTTAAGTAGCATAATTCTTTTTTTAATAAATGACATTGCATTCATTATTCAATACGGTTATTCTTATTTTAATTCCATCAATCATGCGAAGCTGTATTTCTATATTGTGAACAAAATTGTGAAAAACTACTTTTAGCATCTATAATGGGCTTGAAAGCGCTAAAGAATTATATAGGCCGTGGACGATTTTTATAGGATTAAAACCATTCATTGTATATATATATATATATGTAGTGACGAACGTCTGATGACGAGCGCCATCTGCTGGCCAACAGGTGTTGATGCTTGTTAGACGGAGGACAGACGAGATGGGTCTGAACGAAAGTCAAGACGTGTGAGACGAGACGGGTCTCTGAACGAAAGACGCGACGTAACATGTGAATTAATCCTGCGATGTATTCGACGAAATCTATTTAATGTTCATTTCTTTTATGTTAATGTAATTGTTCGTCTTAAATGTAATTAAATGTGCGTGATTCTAAATAGTAGTGATTCCTGAATCCTACATATATATATATAATATTCCCTAATTGAATTTAAATCTTAATTAATTTCTTAACTTTTCTCTTAAACTAACCAGTGTCGCTTTTCCAAACTGTTCTTTTATTTCTGGATTTAAATCTCACTTTTTTTTATTTAATTATTTCTAATACACGCTCTAAAAATTGGTTTAATCGGCTAAGGACGGCTTTGCATCATGGTTCCATTATAAACTTAAGTGTCTGGTAATCTGTTTCAAATTGCATGTTGTCTTTTGCAGTAATGCAACTTCACTTTCCAATTTCTCATGTAAACTGTTGAGATAATTAGCTTTCTTCTGTTGCTTTCTTAACTTTCCACAATGGAAGAAAATCACGCTATTAAATATTTGATGGACAAACAAAACCTTGAATTTCATTGCGTAGTAAAATCTATCATCAAAAATCATACCAGAATTTTTTTTAATTTGCTGAAATTCAGAAAAAAAACTGTGTGCAGTTTAATTGATGACCTACGGACAGTTTGCAAACCAGCGTAAAATGTCAATTTTGTGCGATAATGTTTCCAAAATTATCGCGAGAAAATTTAAAATTTTCTTCAATATTAAAATTACTGAATTGTAATATAAAACTCCTTTCAAGGTGCCCATAAAACATATCTGCAACGAATTTAGTAGTTCCTTGTTTAATCCTGTACATTACGCATGTTTTTCTACTCTCTCCCTTTTCATTTAAATAACGATTAGAAATATTTTTTTTCTTTGCATATAGAGATTCCTTGGTTTTTACAACGTGTATGTAAATAAGAAATAGGGAGATCTCCGGATATTAAGTATAATCTTCTCTCTATTGCTTATTTGCAAACTTCATCTTGTAGTTAAAGAAAGTTTTGTATTTCCAAATAATTGAAAGGCTCGGCAAAATAATGACAGAAGAAATAGGATTTTAAACGAAATGCGTGTTTATTTTCTCCTATAAAATCGCTCAAACGACATATGAGAACAGTCTCTGCAATAATATTTTAAGCGTATATTATTACATATAAAAGTCAAGGCTTTAATTATTTGAAATATGTCTGCTATATCTGAATTACGGTAACGTTTGTGTAAATGGAAGAGTCAATCTTTGTACATTCTTAGTAGTATACAAATTAATTTATGAAAAGAATCGACTTATGAATTTCAAATAATTCATAAGCATTGATAAATGTATGATTTTTGGTTACTATGTGCAATAAAGGTGGGGGGAAACCCTGAATTTTTTAAAGTCATTGTTGTGTCCTGTGGACAAATTAAAAAAAAAGATTTAACAACAATAACAAAAATTAGGATTCTTTTCATCCATTTTCTTCAATCTGTCAACACCCTATTTTTATATTTACACACATTTTTTTCTAAGACATAGGTTATTACCAACGATGGAGGTTAAGATAAGACAAAGAAAAATGAGATTTTAGCAGCAATAGCAAACACATTTATCTTTGGGAGAGTAAAGGAAAATAGGCATTACGTCCTTTCCTCCGTCTTCTCAAATTTCTCTATGGCATGGCGCTACAGACTAACTAATTGCTTCTGGCGTGCCGTTGACATTCCCCGGCGCCACAAATTGTTTTTGGAACAATTTTGTTACCGTAGAGGGTTTCATTAATAGACCTGGAAAAAGAATTGCTTTTCGCAATGGTTATAACTTCCCAGGTAGAGAGGGAGGGATGTCATTTTTTTTTCGCATGGAAATATTTATAATGTAAGCTAAATTGCTATTCAAACGAATTTTTTCAAAAACGGAAAGAACGGAGTATATATAAATCCCTCTCGATGCCAGCCGGGCGGATTGAGAATTTACTCTATAATATCCATGTGGGTCGGTTTGGGGCGGCTGTTAGCTGTTTTAGGGGAGATGGGTATTAAAAGCGACTACTCTACTAAACACTCCAGGTGGTCCTCGCTATCTTCGACAATCGTGGCTTTTTAACAGTAGTTTCTCTTGTGCCTTAGGGCGGTAGGGGTTGAGGAGGGATTCAGTAAATAGGTTGTTGGCGTATATTTTGTATTTTAAAAAGGTTTTAATTTCTATTTTCATGTGTTGTTAGCTCAAAATTGGAAAGATTTTTATGGCCATTTATTAAAAATTTTCCACTGAAATGCTCTGTTAACGATAAATGATATATAAGGATATAGACAAGTTGTTTATTTTTCGGATAAGCATCAGAAGCTCTTTTCAGTATCAAGACTATTGTAATGATATAAAGACAAACTATTGCATTGTCATTGCAGCCTATTCATATCGCAGTTTTCTCACAAAATGCGTAGCAACTCTTGTTACTGTAGATGGAAGTCGTTTTACACTCCAAGCGTCTTATTCTGTCATGTGGAATTTCTGAGGCCAAGTACAAACTTCCGCTTTCAAAATAACAATAAAAGACCAGAAAAAGATTGGGAGTATTCTTTATTGCCCCCTTCACAGAGTGAGATAAGTTATATAAATACTGAGTTCCTTTATCAAATGCCATTCTGAAAATTTCTCTTCAATTGTGAATGTCTACTCTTTATTTTAAGTACTATGAATCGGGTTTTTGGATTATCAGAGTAATTTTTGTATTAAAACGCTTATTATTTTTTCATTATGAGTAAAAGAAATCGTGAACACATTGAAGAAGAAATGAAAGCAATTTTACTTGCTTCTGATGAAAGTGACTGTGATCTATCAGCGAAGATGATGGTTGGCCATAAAATGATACTTTAGTTCAGCTTTCGTTTATTCTAAACAAATAAGCAGGAGATGAAACTAATGAGGATCAGATAAACGAGAGAGATGGAGATGAGGAGTCAAAAAATGTTATATAATTTACTTATTATTAAAAATTTGCAAATGATTTCCTCATACGTAAATTTAAGGAAATTTAATACGATACTTTCTTTCAAAATTTTTTCTTGACTTAATAATATAGAAAACTTTACATAACGTTTTAAAAGCAGATTTTCAGCATGACAGTTTATACTAAAAACGTAATATTTATGATGAATGTAATAATAAATGTGTTAAATCTTCATGTTTAGTTAATGAAGAATGTAATAGTGATAAATGTTTTAGTAAAATGTTCAGGCTGAAAACTGAAGGAATGTATTTTCAAAATATATTTAACTGGGTAATTTTTCCCCCGAATTTTATTTCATAAATTTTTGTATTTCAGTATTAAATAAAGTTTAAAAAATATGTTATCTCATCTAACGAATTGTTTCGATAGATGAGATATATAAAGTTTGACGTAATATATTCCCTTGGTTAGACAAAAATTTTAAAAGTTATATTTTAAAAGATTAGTAAAGAAGAGTGGCAAAATAAAGATATTTTTGAAATGTATATTTACTCCACATTCTTTTTCGATTATTTAATGTAAAAGCAAGAATGCGTAAGGTTTTGGAAACAAAATGTGAAAACTTCTTTAAAAATTTAATTAAAGTTCTAAAACATTTCTCTTTGTATCACTATCGAAAAT
>JAPMOR010077107.1:316934-343500 GCA_026543865.1 Argiope aurantia
TCGGTCGATTATTCCCAGAGCTACTGTTATATTTTAACAAATTTAGACATGTGCGAGACATGTTATTTCAAAAAATAGCAATGAAACAATTGTGCTGCTTTGGTGTGGAACTCATTAATATAGAGAGATAAAACAGTTCAATATCGAACAAAAAATAAATAAATTTAAAGTTTCTATCTATTTTGTATCCTCTTACAGCCAGCACAGCCCTTAGCTGACTGGATCAATTGTTCCTAACTGGTAGAGGCAAAATGTTATCTTTTCTTTCGGTTTGTGCAAGCTGAGGTTCGAACTCGCAACGTTAGGGTTCAAGCCGAGTAACATAGCCACTAGACAAAAGTGTACTCTCGTGTCCGGAAGTTGTTATCTGATTTTCATGAAGTTACCACCACAGGTTCAGTGACTTTTCTAGGGTGAGGAAAGCTGGATACGTGGCATAAACGCCATTACCAGAAAGTGTAAAATTGTATTAAAGAATTCAAAAATCGTTTTTTTTTAACTCTGACTTATGCTAAGCATTCAATTAAGAGAGTATCGTAACCATTTCAGCATTCTTTGTATGACGATTTTTACATCGCATACTGACTATCTAAACAAGAATTACAAAGAATGTCCTCTAAAAACATAATCATTTTGAAAAAATTAAAAGAGCTTCGAATCTGTAGTTCTAAGCAATGGAGCTTGCCTATGTTTTAGAATTTATTTGTCTATTTTTATATAATTTGTAAAAAGTTACTGTTAATTATAATAAGAAAAATGTGCACTTAAAATGTGTATTTAGTATCGTTGCTTTACCATGTCCGTGTGAAAGCAGTTGACAGAACAATTAAAAGCACTGCTGAATATAATGAAAATAATTTTTTTTTAAATTAGAGAAAAAAATTCTTCTGAAATAAAACCATATATATGGTTTTATTTGATCAAGTTTAGATGCATGATCCCTGCAAATTAATTGAAAATTTAAACGATTCTGAATAAACAACAAGAAAAAAATCTGATGACTTTAGAGCTCTAAGCAGTTATTCATCAAGAACTTATTTACATGACCTTGAATTTGCATAACTTGCTAGAGAATAACAAATATGATGCTAACAGGAATGAATGTATAGTAGATCATTCAGATTTTTCTTATTAACACAAATAAAAAAGACGACGTTTATGCATAATTTTTTTATATTAACATTTACATACAGAAAAAAAATTGTCTTTTTTTACAAAATACTTTCATTTTTTTGGTCCGTAAGACATAAAGATGAATAAAGAATTGGTTGACTATGACAAAATTCTACATAAATGAAAGAACATTTATTATATCTTCTAACAAACAGTTTAGATAAGATTTTTTCACATTTTCGTCGGCTTAGAACATAATTAATTCATTAACTATACTAACTAATTGTAGAGTCTAAATTTCGCTTTTTAAAATATCTATTTGATAGATTTTTTTTAATTTCTGATTCAAAATGGTGTTTTCAGGAAAGGTCGGAAGATTTTCGTCTGTTTCAGTTTTTAAATTAATAAGTGAATATTTGTAATGAAATCTAAAAAATGAATAGTTTCAAGAAATGAAGTTGCTGACCAAATAATTACAAATCCTATTTCACTCATTCCGAGTAGCCTTGTTGAATTTAGTCCTTCGCCTAGATTTGAATTATAGAATTTAATATTTCAATTAAATACTTGTGTCATAAAATAGGAGTCATAATGCAACGTTGCATGCATAATGAATTTGTAGATAAAACTGGAAGAACATGGCTTCAGTTAGAGAGCAAATCTTACATTTAGATACTATTAATTAAATATTTAACAAACGTTTAACAGTTCTTACACTGTTTTAAATACATAATAAATTTTTCTATTATACTTCAGTAAGGAAATTTGTTTGGCTGCAATGTATTTCATTAACTTTATTAAAATAATTTGAAATAAGATCAGGAGATTTACTGCTGTTGTCTAAAAATTGTTCAGATTGGACTCAAACAGCTGCTTCAATAACTATTGGTAGACGGAACCATTATCTCGATCAAGAGGAACAGTCTTAAAAAGCTTTCATGTCATTAGTACTCATAAATTGGAAATAGAACAAGTCAGATTAAAAGAAAAGAAGCAATGAAAACATTATAAATATGTTTGATTCAAAAGATTACTTGTTTTTGTTATTACAGTAGAGGAAACAAACAAACTAAAAAGGAAGAATGGTACAATGTATGAAACGTCATACTTTGATTCATGCATGGTGTGCTGATGTGAATTTGAGGAACAGAAATTACTTTTGTTCCAATTGTGCTTAAAGAAATTGGAGTGCAATTTCGAAAATCCTTTCTTTAATTGCGCTGATGGCACAATTTTAATGAACTATTCTTTTCTACAATAAAGTGTATTTCTTGAAAAATAATTATGATTTTTTTTTTAAAAATAAATAAATTATGAACCTTTTTATTTATTATCATCAAAATCACATCTCTACCACTATGAATTTAAAAATATTTAAATGATTTTGAATAACCTTTTCCTAAATCCTTGAATTAATTTATCTGTCCAGAAGATTCTCTGATTTTTCTCTCGCCGTTTGGTAGGAAACTTATCAAAAATAGAGAGAACGAACCTTCCAGATTCTTCTTTAAGGCTATGCAAGCCACATATGAACACGGTAACTTAAAAATGCAATGAGTCAGATTATTGAAATTTGATATGTTTTTGTCACCAAAATTGTAAAGCGATATCAAATTTTGCACCAAATTCTTTAAAGAGATGATTGTTTGTCAGTCTATTCATTCTTGAAAATTAAAATGCGACGACTCTAAAACTTAACAAGTTAAATGAGGAATTTTAGTAAATAATATGTATATAAAAAAAGTATAAGGGCATGGTAGATTGAATGCTACGTCTTGACTTTGAAGGCTTCTAGGCTTAATATCCAATTCCAGCAAAAATTCGCTGTGTGAGGCTGGCTGGTAAACGTTGTTAGTCATGAATCAAATATCTTCTCGTCAGTGACATTGATAACTTGAAGAGGTATATGGCAGCTTTGATAATGTCCCCAATATCTGATCACGATTAAAAAACAATTATTATTATAACTTAGAAAGGTACAACATTATAGAATTTGTTTTTCGTGATGCTTCTGTGGTCCGATTGCAGAATTTAGATTTGGAAATTATAAAACCTATGTTCCATGCCACTCAGAGATCTCACTTGGGCCAACCTTACAAAATCAAATTTATACGTAGAACATATGTCTGGAATTTTTTTAAAAATTGGAGTAAAAATGTATAAATTGGATTAATAGTCCGTGTGCTATTCTTACTGTATGCTAGTTTCTTCTAAAATATCGTAACTTTCATATGTGTCATGCTTATCTCAAAATTCATGCCTTGTCTCATCTTATTAATTTATTGTTTTTTTTTAACTCTAAGCCGACGTTATGTTTTATTCTGCTTCTCTGTATGATGCTTCTGAGGTTACTGGAAAATCTGTGAAGAAGTGATATAAGAATTCAAAAGTAGGTCTGTCTTTGGGGTCTTTTTTCCAGCACATAAGCATGATTTCATAAACAGGATCGGTGCAGTCAGGATCAGAGGGTTTTGGCATTCGATAGTCCTGTTTTGTTATTAGTTGCGATACCTGGGCATTCTTCAGGCCTGAAAAAGAAATGCTTTTATAAACATCGAGAGAAGATTTCAAAATTAAGTGTAAATTAATTTAATTAATTAAAAAATAATTTGATTTTTCAACATTTTATATTTGCGAAATTTTGTCTGTATTAAAACTTAACTGAGAAATATTAATATTAGTCATTATACAAAAAAAAATGAGAAGTATTTTAACTATCATAAATTCGATTACTGAGATTCTGATCAGCTCTTAATTTAAGTATTTTCAAAATAAGAGTTGTGAACTTTTATTTGGGACATGTAGATTTACGTTAGTTAAATAAACTTTAGCAGGAAAAAAATGATTGAGAATTTTGAATTTTCATTTGGAACAAGCTGATTTGAGTTAAATAAATAGGTTTTAGATGCAATATTCGAATGAGAGTTGTGGAACACTCAGATATGTGTTAATTCAATAGATGCAATAAATTAATGAGAATCATTAGTATTTTAGGTCATCAAATTAATTAAATGAACTTTAATTGAAATAAATAAAGAATTGCCAGTTCTGTTTGGAAGCCCATAGATTTTACTTAATCCAATGCTTTTAGATGGAATAGATAAAATAGCATTTGAAATAAATTAGTATTCCATTTGGAGTATGCCGATTAAAGTTAATTGAATAGACTCTTGACAGAATGGTGAGATTTGTGAACTCTCATCTCGGACATGCGGATTTATGTTAATTAAATAAATTTAATATGGAACAGATGTTTAAAATGGATTACCTGAATACGGAGTTCCTCCATGAGTAAATATTTCATATAAAACTATTCCAAATGACCAAACATCTGATTTTATTGTAAATTCCATTGTCGTGTATGCTTCTGGTGCAGTCCATTTTATCGGTAGTTTTCCACCTAAACATGGACATAGATAATGCATGAATATTAGATGTTTCACAATTTTTTAATAACTTACTTATATTGTGTTATAATTTTTTAAATCTATTTTCAAGATTGTGGAGTATATGCCATAAAATTTTTATTTTGACATAAGTCATATTAAGCTTATATTATTGATAGTCATAAATGATAAAAATATTTGGAGTTTCCCCCCTCATATTTCATGAACACATACGACTTAAATATTTTCTTTTCCATTTCATGTTAAGTTTGCTCCCTATTTATTTTGCGAGCTCACAAAAGATCGTATACAATTTCAGTACAACTATTACTGTTTCTACTAGTATCACAATTTGTAAAAAATTACTAAAAAGGTAGTTGGCAATGTATGTTGATCAAACTTGCTCCATGTATTCAGTCATTGTTATTAAAATTTGTGAAATTTTTGCATTTTTGTGTATTAACCGCACTTTTGAAGAAAGAAAAAAATGTTGAGAAAATGAAATAGACTTAAAAAGGGCTATATTCAGAGTCAAGATATAATATTGTTATGGAAATTCGTTCGATATTTATCCTATGAAAAAAAGTCCAATAAGCCTGATGACGGAAAATACCACTTTATTCCAAGTAAAACACGAACAGATAGCAAAAACATAATACAAGCAGACAGAATACAGCAAACGTATGCAGCTAGAGAACTCGCTCCGCGATCAACACTCCAAATACAGAACTACTTTAAGTGCGACACCTCTCCTTTTATAGTTTCCGAACAGAATATAGAATTTTCTAAAAGAATCTGCAGCTATCGACTCCAAATAGAAATATTATCATAATATTTGTATTTTCCAGAACCTCCATATTTGTCATCAAAGTCATCACCAAGTTTGTCCTAAAGTAATAGAGTTTTTAACGAAAACGTCAAAAAATGTGCGCCAAGCACTCTATCGGCGCTTCCAAGCTGTTTATTGAACCAATTTTAAGTAATTAAAGTAATCACAAAGCAATTTCTCCAGCTCTGCTTAGGTAACCCGACATGATGGGGCGAAATTCAGGTGGAGTCCTGAGAGCTTTCACCAGTCATAGTAGAACTCCTCCCGTGTGAGTTATGCCCCATCATTGGAGTGAAGTAATACAACCCCATAACATTACTTTACCTATCACGGAAGCGAGAATCTGCTTCTTTATTCGAAAACCTCTCATCCACGAATACTTGGGGCTGCCTCATTGGGCGGGGACAATTAAAGTAAGCATTGCTGTGAAGAAACAACTGTCAACTCTAAGGGGATATTGATGTTTCCTTCCCTATCTATTTCTTGTATTTATACTTTAATAAGTCATTTGCGCTCATACATTCCCTTACAAAAAATATTTATGGTAAACAATGATGAAGTCTTCAGCTAAACAGTCCAGAATGTTCTGACTTAATGGGAAGTATTGGGATGGGGTAGGGTGAAGAGCAGAATCGTCAGGGTGTTAGTGAGGGTAACCGGGGATCGTTTCACAATAAATATTTGTTTGCATTTAAAATGTAGCATTATTTTAAATCGGTTTAAATCGGTATTGAACTAAATTCTGAGATACGAAAAATCAACCAGGAAATAATGCATTCTTTAAGATATTATTTTATATTTTAGTTTCGATTAAGCTTTAGCATAATATGTATTGTAATTCAAAGTCTGGATTTAAAATGAAATAATTAAAAAATCGTGATAAACAATTTTAATGTAAAATCATGACAAATTTTAAAAAAAATAGAAAAAAATAATGGGTTTAGTAAAAAATTTAGCAAAAATAACGGATTTTCAAAATTAAAATGCAAGATACAATTAAACATTTCTATCATTAATATCTTTAATGTCTTCTTATCAGCATTATTTTTATTGAATTGAAATACCTATCATATTTAGGAACGAAAATATTAGACAAAGATATTGTTTTAAAGATATATCTTACAATTTCCTGCTTTATTTATCCCCCCCCCCCCCCAAAAAAAAAGTTGATACTAAGCCGTGTTTAATAAGTACTTCTTCGCTACATTCCTGAGTGTTATGAATGCACTTTCATAAAGTTAAGCGGATGTGTTCTAATTCACTTTTTATAACCCTCTTCTTAACGCTAATAATTGGTCATCAACGAGTAAGAATAAAGACTTGATTTTTCAAAATACTGTAATGCCAACTTATATCTGCAACTGAAAACAAAGCTGTTTTGTCTGAATGAGAGCCTCGTCCTCTATTCTTTTAATAAATTTTGCAGAAGAATTGAATTGATATAAATACAATGAAATATGAGGAATTTATTCAATATTTAGCATTAAAAATCTATGACGTTTCCATTATTTCCTTACTACAACTGCCGCTTCTGAAGTTTGAAAGAGCAATTCACATTCAAGACACTGCCCTACACGCATCGTTTTTGAAGAAACTCCTAAAGAGCAGAATTGATAAACGTGATTCTTCACATTCAAGAGTTTGTATTATAAAAACAAAATTATCGGAAAATATCATATAAAAGAAATGATTTTCTTATCACTGTATCATTTCAAAATCTAAAATTAACTGCAATATCAAAAATCGATTTATAAATTAAAATATCTAATATTTATTTAAAAATGCATTAGAGACTTTTGAATAAAAATGTATGCTTGTTAATTGGAATACATGAGATGCTTATGATATGCAATATCAAATCACCTGAAAATTAAAAATTATGTATCTCATGGATTAAAAACCAAACTTACATATGAAACACTTTAATTTTAAACTAACAAAGGGTTAATAGATTTGTAATGAAAGAGGAAAACGATTTTAGCAGATGTGAAGGCGTGATTTTGGTTTCATAATGCTATATCAGTTACGAAAATAATTGGCATAATTCTTATTAACCTGAGGTATTTCTTACCACTCGCTACGTATACGGCCTCATCCATGATTCTTGCTAATCCAAAATCCGCCAGTTTCACGATGCCGCCGTCTCCAACTAATATATTGCGAGCTGCTAAGTCCCTATGAATCATGTTGTTGGATTCCAGGTACGTCATCCCGTCAGCTATCTAGGCATACAGAAATATGATATTTTTTAAATAAATAAAACTGGATCATAAGTAAAAGTTGAATAAATAAAACGGAATATGCGCAGTAATTTTTTTTCCTGCACTTTTATAATAGTTTTGGAAAAATTTTGTTGTTTAAAAATTAGAATTTTGGGCGGATTGAAAATCTGTGTAAAAAAAAAAAAATTGTTGATTTTATATGAAACAAAATAAATCCTGCTCACATTTCTTTGGCGTTTTCAAAGAATAGCTCAAATTAACGAGAATTACAGTAAATACACGAAATGTTTAATTTTGAAGAATTGTTCAGGTATCTAGGTAATTAACCTTGATACCTGAATAATTTTTTTCTATGCAAATAATAATAATAATAAATAAATAAAAATGTCCTAAAGCTGATATTTTCCAGATACAAAAATTGATTAGCAGCTTTTGATGCATTTGTGCGTTTAAAGTCTATCTTCCTTTGTCTGAAAAATACGTTTGCATTCGTTTGCATGCGAAATTCAAGAAGTAAACTCGAAAATTTGACATTCTACATGGATGAATTTTCATAAATAATCTTTGAATTTGAAATGCATTGGGTTGTTCGGAAAGTAATTTCGTTTATTCCCGACAGAGGATTTAATTGTATTTTTTTGCCCCCAACTTCACATTTAAGCCGTATAATTTTTATATGTTTGAGAGCTCATATAGCAAGGCTTGTGTGTGAAAAATTCCAATTCATTCTACGTAGTAGTTTTTGGTTGGTGCCCTTTTAAATATGGAGAGCGATAAGCAGCATTTTCGACATATCTTACTGTTTTACTACAGAAAGGGTAAAAATGCTGTTCAAGCCAGAAAGAAATGGACCGATGTGTATGGAGAAGGTGTGTTGACAGTACGCCAGTGCCAGAACTGGTTAGCTAAATTTTTTAGACGGTAAAACCTTCACCTCAAATGAGGAGGTCAAAACCCACCTCGAACAGTTTTTTGGCAGCAAAGACCAAAAATTTTATGAGCGTGGAATGATGCTACTACCAGAAAGATGACAAAAGGTGTTGGACCAGAACGGCCAATATATAATTTAATAAAGTATTTGTTTATTATACGAAAACTGTCTTTCATTTCTACAAAAAAAGAAACGAAATTACTTTCCGAACAACCCAATACACATGTAACAAATTTTAGATTCAGTCAGTTAAAGGAAATTGAACTAAAATGCATATCGATTCTTTTCATTTTTCTACGAAATTAAACCGAAAATGTTCCATACAGCTTAAATGTATTTGAGAAAGTCAAGGGAATAAAATTTTTGTTGTATATTGTAATTATATTGGGTGTTCTATTGTTAGTATTGTAATGAATTATGGTGTCGCAAATCATGCTGAAAGGGTTGAAAATTGCGGAAAAAACACGCAAATTTAGACATCACGCTGAAAAGACGAAAAGAGCAATAATAACAACAAATAATTTAATTGATTAATTATTGCATGAAATGTTGGAAGTAATGAATATTGACGTCATTGCACTGTTGCAACGACGTAAAAACTATTTCCGGATGCACTTGAAGATACGAGGTATGCTTTTAATGTCTACCACAGGAACAGCAATTTGTATTATGTTATCTTCCGTTGTATACATAGATGTGCAACATGCCTCATTAGACAATGACAGATTACTTTGCTACATTTCCAAGAGAGTGAGCAGAAAGACAAGGTACGTTGTTCTATTCAGGCTTTCGGGCAGCAAATACAGCCTCAAAACATAATCACCGAGGATTCCTGCTCGCACTTTACAGTCTGTTGGATTTTCTACGGTACAGAGGCATTTGAATTATCCAACACGTATATACATGTATTATGTGTGTTGACAATGCCTTTTGGGCTCAGAGTCTGCATGCAGTTTTCGTGATGTTCATCCTCGTGGTTTGAGAAGCATTATGTGTTTCATCCCAATTTTTGTTCTTCTTGACGTCTTCTAAAAATTCTATGGCTCATTGATCCATTAATAGAGCATTGCGTATTTTCGTAAAGGAATAAAAGGGGAAAATATTTCATAATTATTTCTTCAGGCTGAATTAAGAAGGGAGTAATTAAGATGAAAATGCCTACAGGATCAGGCTTTAAAATTGAAGTTTATGCATGATTCTTATCAGTTTTAACTATTGGATTAACATCAAGAATAATTTTTGGAGATCCTTCAACACATTCTATAATTAATTTTTGCTTTTTTTCATTATTCATAGCTAAAAATTTATCATGTCACCAGTTTGCTCAACATTTCGTTCAAAAATGAATAATTTGCAATTTTTAAAAGAAGAAAAAATGATTTTTTTAAGGAAAATAAGCAAAATTTTTAAAAGATTGATTAATTAAATGATTTTATTTAAGGACAATGGTAAAACATAAAGAATTATAAGCTTTATAATCACCTAAAAAGTGGTTTATATTTGACTTTGACAAATTCAATTTCTTTTTTATCACACTTATGTGCAACAAAAAAATGTCTCATATGATGTTATCGTTATGTGTTTTATAATGAAACAACGTAATAACTCCAAATTTCATACCTGGGCAGATATGTTGACCAGTGAAGGCAACCTCAGCTTCTTCCCAAGGTCAGTTTTGAGATAATGTTGAAGATTGCCATTGCACATGTATTCCATTACAATGCAAAAAGGTTCCCTTTCAGTGCATATAGCATACAAACGCACAATTTTAGGATGGCAAATGGCTTTCATTACAGCAACTTCTCGACGGAATTCGTCAGTTTGAACTCCATTAGAGACAAGGCTTTTGATAGCCACTTCCACTGTACCATTCCAAAACCCTACAAAAATTTAAGAACTTCTCCTTAACCAAACGATAAAAAACATGCCGAATAAGTGGCTCATGATAAATTGTGAAAACAAAAAGCCATTTAATATTTTTTGCACTAAATATTTAAAAACACATATTTCGATTATTTTCTTCTTAACTGCTGGTTTTAGAAACGCCATTTCATTTAAAGGATATTTAAGGATATAAGTTTATTTTAATTTAGTTTGAAATAGAAACAGAGCCAATGAGGTGAATGTAACTTACAAGCCCTATTAGTTGACATCATTAGTGGACCATGCTATACTAGATTATAATTATACTTTGTAGTTAATCTTTTCGATATTAATAATGGACGGAACAAAATTAATTGAAACATATGATATTCATGTGTTAGAAAATATCTATAGACTGCTTGAGGCAATTTGTATAGTGCCAAAATCGTCCATACCACTCTACAGGAATGATTGCTGAATTTAAACTACCAAACTTGGAACGTTATTACTTTTTGGGTAATAGATTTTCACTAAAAAGGGTTTTCTAAAATGTTAATTACAATTTCAATAAAAAAAATTATTAAAATTCAGTGTTTTTCTTCGATAATATAGGGACCTATCATTAAACAAAAATATTCTTACACCACTTTAAAATTCAAAAATAAAACTGTTATATGATGACAATTTTGTTTTGATGCAATATTTTCTTCAATTTTAATAATTATTTTAAAATGCTTTCTCTGCATTTTACAACAATGCTTTTAACTGTTTTAGTTCTTCTGTTCGCATCTTCTGTTTGTACGCGATCGTTACTATAAATAAGAACAAAATCTTAATATAAGAACAAACAAATTTAAAATACCTTCATGCTTCAACTTTTCAGTCTGGAGGCTTGAATTAATTTTTTAAAAAATACTGTAGTAAATGCATGTTAAGAATAAAATTTTAAATTTTCTCAGAATTGCAAGAAGAGTTAGAACAAAAGTGAGACATTGAAGGATTTGGCTCTCTGAATAATTCGGTAATAATAAATAAGACTACTAATGTTTTGTAATGAATAATGTACTTTTTAAATATGTCAAAGATTTGGAAATAACATTTATAACTAAGTTTTGATTCATAATTACAACATTTATTTTTATAAGGTAGCTGTCCCACGGGGGGAGCAACTCGTAATTAAGGATGAGAAGCTTCCGGTATGGTGATTGTTCTCGTCACCCTTGTGGGTACACGAAAAGGTGGAAGTCTGATTCCTCCCATCGATGGTAAAAAGTACTTCCTTAGGGAAGGGTTGCACCGTGGCCGGTGATGACCTTTAGGACTCAACCACAGCTCCCGCCAGTGTTGCTGTTGCGGCGGTCCGGTCATTCAAGTTTTTCCATATGCCTTCCGGCAGGTCGGTGTAGCAGGTCGGTTTGTGGTTTATAAAGCGGCTGCACATTATTTCCTTGTTTTATATGAAAATGTAAGCTTAATCAAGGATCTGACATGGACTGATATTTTAATATTTTACCTATGTTCACACAATTAGGATATAAAAATATAGAACCCAATCCATAAAAATGTGAATCTTGTAGGATAATTGAATCTGCTTTAATCAACAGCAGAGAATCTTCCAAATGTTCCTACATGAAATTCTTAAAAGATTTTGTACAACCAAGTTATTTGATCAACATGTGAATTTGATTTGATTGACACGTTGATCAAAGAGGCATTATTACATTGCTCCTGTGTTCACAGGGGGAAAAAAGATATATTTGCAATTCAGAGTATTAGCCTCCATACATTACATTCTTCAATTATTACATACATTACATTCATTCAAAGATGGAAACATATCAATTCATAAAGAATTGATCTTTTAATAACGCTTAAATCTACTTCTCTATCACAAAATGTTTTAAAAAAATTCACATCCTTTATTCCCCGGTCCTCAAGAAAAGGCGTGATCTTAGATTTCAGAAAGATGAGTTCATTTACTAAGAGTGAAAAAATGAAATAAGAAAAAATTTGGAAGATATAACAGATTGTAATAAATGTGCTTATGCTAATATCTTCTAATTTAGCACAGTAGACTCATCTGATATCCTAAGATCCTCTTTTCTCAGCCATTGAGTAAGAAAATGTCATTCATATGGAAGATATCTTAGAAGTATCTATATCATTCATATGGAAAATATATAAATAAATATTCACTTGCCATAAAATACTTCGCCAAAATTTCCTTTTCCGAGTGTTCGAACAAATTGTAAACTTTCGAATGGAACTTCGTATTCATCTCGAGAATTTGGCAAGGGTCCTAAAATGGCTGGTCGTGACCTGAAGCATGGCTGTTCTAATCTTTGACATAAACCATCGGTATCTTTTGAAAAAAAACACAAGAAAAAAAGAAAATATATTTCAAAAATGTTTCAATTTTAAGAAATTAAAATTCAACTTGAACTTGAAAGAAAAATTCAACTTAAATGACTAAAATTATAAATGATTTAAATTGAAAGATTTTTTTTGTACAATGCCATCAGAAATTTTTAAATAATTTGCAATGATTAAGTTTTCGTTTCACATGAATATGCACATAACTAATGGCTTAAAAATTTTTGAAACTTATGTTATATATATTTTTGATATATTCTTCAAAGCTGGAACGTGTAAAAGTTTTTAGACCATTTAACATATTTATAAAAAAATTTAGAAGTTTAGAATTTAGAAGAATTAGTACCTATTTTAATCATTTTTTCAGCAGATTTTAAAACAAAGCATTTTTAGTAGTTATTTATTTTCTATTAACAAATAATCTTTAACTGTTATTATTTAGTATTATTTTTCATTTTCAATGGTGTTTTTCTTATGATTTTTTAATCCTGTTACACATCTCAATGTACACCGAATTTCAGTTTGCTCACTTAATTTTCTATCTTACTAAAAAATTTGAAGTTACTCCAAATTTTCTTAACTTATATAATTATGTAATTAATAATGTATCATATTATTTTCAAAACTATCATATTATTAATTGGTATTATATTATTCTGAACAAAAAATTAGAACAATTTAACTTTCTCAACAAGCGCGATTTTTTTTTTTGGAAAAATAATGTTTTTTTTTATGACTAAATCCTATAAGACGTTTTTCTTTTTAATATTTCTGAATTTGTAAATATTGTTCTTTAGACTCTTTTTTTCCTATTTATTATTTATTTTCTCATATTTACTAGCAATTCCTTTTGTAATATGTTTTTTTTATATATTTTTATAAAGATAGTTTATCGTCTGCTTTAAGTATGAAAACTGAACAGTTAATATTCTGCTTTATTTTTAATTTGCAAATTGGCAACTTACATTAATATCTAGTTTTATTCTTTAACATCTATATATTTATTAGACAGAATTTTAGTGAATGTGTAGATGAAAATCTCTACAGATAAAAATCCATTTTTCACATCAATCAGTTTATTTGTATAGTCTAATCATGGTTTGTGTTCCAATATGTTTCAAGTAAGTTTAATTCCTTGATATCTTTGTTAAAGAAATATACTAATCCATATTCTGTATGATGTCTTATTTAAATCTGAATGAAGTCATCGTTTCTAATGCTTTAATTAATGCGTTATTTTTTTGAAAGAAGGCGTATTTTTATTTTTCTGTTTTATTTTGTTTCTTGTTATTTTATAATAATATTATAATAATCTTAATAATGAGTTCCGATTATGTATTTATTCAAAATCTTAAAAAATCTCTTAAATTGGGTTATAACTTTTGAATATTTTCTTTAAAACTGATTCTCTTTAGTCGCGTGTTTTTCCAAATAAATGTGATCGCGCTGTATCCGTCAGATACACCAGTGTATATTGTTAACGTTAGTAGATAATATGGCTTAGTAATAGAATAATATAGATATATAAACACAATTTAAAGAGACACAAATAAAAATAACATAATTTTTTTACAAACAAGCTAGGAAGATAGCTAAAAAGCATTTTCTCTCAGACATAGCATCTAGTTACTGGAAAAAAAAGTAATTGTCTATCTGTCAGATAAGGCACGACTAAGGGAATGTTAATCTTATACATATGGTACAGAACACCTGTCAGATTATGGCGAGTGTCCGGATTATAGAGAATAATATAGACATTTCTGAAATATAAAGTAATACATTTTTTAAGTGTGGAAAACAAGCCATCAATATGTTAAAGACAAAAAAAAAAAAAAGAATAAAATGTTAAGTATTGAGTAAGAGCACGTTACAGACAAAACATGTATTGAAAAGACGACGGTTTCAAGTTTTAACATAAAAGAATGGTTCATCACCAGTAACATATTCTAACATATGCATCGAACTGTACGTGCATCCAACACGTGCTTCAAAAAAAATTCACTCACTGGAATAATAAGTGACTAGATCCTTTAAGGTAGCAAACGGTTTTCTTGGGGATATAAAAAATCCTCCTCTATCTAATGTTCGAATTTTATAATGTCTTATTAAAACTTCGTTTGAATTGAGATCTATATCCTTGACGGACAGAGCATAGGAACCTAAAAGAGAAAGAGATGTAAATCAGATATAATGCTACATAACTACAGAAGTGTGTTTACCATTTTTTTTTCCACTTCATATATATATGTTGAAATAGATGCCTTTACAAATTACGAAACATTGTAGCGGGAGAAAACAGTTTTCAAACCTTCTTTTTAAGAAAATCCTAATTTATTAGTCTTAGACTGGTAGACACAAAAATAATTGAACTGAATAATATCGGCACTGAACTGAAAGTAAATGCAAAATAGAAGGTTTAAGCAGAAAGAAAATAGGTATACTGGTTTCAATAAATATTACTTCAAAATTTTCTAACTTCACAAATCTTAAAAAAATTAAATCAGTAACTATTTTTTTCAGCAATAATTCTTCCGATAACCCAGAATTATTTTAAATTACGTTTTAAACATTATTCATCGTCAGTATAACAGATTTTTGAAAATAAAATATAATTAGTTGATTGTGCATATAATTAAACTTATTTAGTCCCTATGATTTAATTATAAATAATGGAATGGTTTGTTAATTTCTCGATTTCGAAGTATAGAAGGAAGAATTATTGTAATCTACAAAACAGTTCCACTTGCATTTTAATGAATCTTCAAATTTAAGAGATGTACGCAATTAGGACATTTAGTTTGTAGTTTAGTTTGGGACAATTTTAATAATATGTTAGTAGTATAATTAGTAGTTTTAGATATGCAAGTTTAGAAAAGAATTTTGAGCATGGAAAAAGAAGTTTTGACTCTCTAACTAAACCAGAGAATCTTAATTCCCGGAAACTTTCATGCATACTCTATAATAACGATTTTATCTCTCCCCTTCACATAAAATTTGAGGTCCTTGGGCAAAGCTATAAACGCCATTATTAGTCAGATTTTTATTCATGATGACCTTAATGAAGAAAACTTTTATTTAAATTATTCTGCCTTTTGGGCACCTTTTTACTTTCTCTTATGCGTAGTATAGAGAAAATATATTAATTGTAAGGTAATTCGAACTCGAGATTTTGAGGAATTTTTTTCACGTTTAAGACTTTTTTGAATTCGAAAAACACATTTTTAGAAAATATACGATATAAAGATAAGTCAAAAATGCTTTGAGCTAGATAGCTGAAATCTTGTATATGGTTTTTACACCAAATTTACAGATTTCTATCAAATTTCGAGAAAAATCTGTTCAGAGGAAGTCCGCTTGTCCGGCTGTTCGAATATAAGTTAACACGATACCTAGAAAAAGAAGATATATAGATAAATGAAGTTGGGTACACAGATTTAACATCTATAATGTAAACACCTGTAGAATTTTAAGCCAAATCCAACTACGAGTTGATTGTCTTTCAGTCTATACTTTCAGAAACATGTAAACATGATTCATTCGAAAACGCAGTGGCTTAAATATGTCAAATTTGGTATGAAATTTTGTGACTACAATGTATTGTGTCATATCTTTATCTCATTCGGTTGTGAAAAATCTATCTAAGACACAGATTTGATTTTTGGATACTATTAACATATGCCAGGGATTAACTGCCAAATTATTCGCAAGAACAACACAATAGATTCAGTTAAAATGCTAAATTCACGCCGAAAGTTAATATTTCTTAACTACTGTACGCTAGTGCCATGTAAGGCATTCTCTGGTATGACAAGTGTATTAAGGAGTATGCGCGAGAAAATTTTGGGGAGATCACTCTGGCTGGTTTCTGTTTTTATGATGTTGAATTTTTTGCAACGATTACCTCCACTACCATTACTCGAAAACAGCAATTTTATACTATCTTAAAATTCTAATTGTCATCTATTCAAGCATGCTGATTTAAGATTTTTAATTTCTTTTCCTGGTTGTAATTATTTTAATTTTTTAAATTAATTTTTCGAAATTCCTTTTAATTGCACTCTCAAAACTTATCCATATATAGTAAGTTAATTATTTTCACTATGCCGAGTAGCTATATGCTAGAAAATGAACACAAGGACTTAAAAAGTGCGTAATTTTTTTTTCTTGGAGATGAGTGGAATCATGCAGGTAATTACTTAAAAATATATGCGAAATTTTAATTCTATTGGAATAGCTATTTGTATGTAAAATAGATCTTTTAAATTATCCTATAATCAATAGGATTTTTGTTAAATTTTATAATAATTTAATTTTCTAGTAAATGGAACCGAGTATGTGCTTAGATAAAGTATCTCTTCCGCTGATATATTCATTCACATTTTGTTATAGTTTTACAATTTTGATGTAAGGACAACATTTACAGATTTCATTTATTTAGAATGTTTCAAATTTTGAATTATGATTTTTGGATAAACATGAATAGACAAGAAATATAATATCTAAAACAAGTACAATCAAAGAAATCGAAATCATTGAAATATATAAAGATCTAGAAGTCGAAATTTTAGATTCAGACATTGTTTAATGTATGAGTTCATATAAGAAAAAGTAAAAACCCCAAATAAAAAATGAAGAAGAATAAAATATGAATGGTCATATAGCTATGAACATGAATGAATTTTGAGTTGAGTTTTGCGTTCGAAAATGAAAAGAACAAAACTGATGAAATGACTGAACAAAGACATAAAAGTTGATGACCTGAATGGGGGACGCAAAAGTCACATGGCACTTACGACCGCTCGTGTCTTCTGAAGTTTCTACCGCAACTAAATTGAGAATCGATCTGTCAATAACGAATTCATTTGTTAGGGATTCTGATATTGTGGATGCTCAGGATGTCACCAATTATTTTACCTTGAATATCCTACTTACTGCTAATCACAGTACGGCTTTCTCTGGTAAACTCTGCGTAACGCAGTAGGCGTATTAACTTATTTTTTATAGCTTACTGATACATACATTTGTTAGGGATGTATCCATACATAAAACGAACAAGCTGACAATCTTTACCTTTTAAATGTTTTACGTCTCTGCTTCTAAAATTGGGTCCCGGCCCTAGGTGGCAATAAATATAGTCTGGAAAAAACTGAGAATAAGAAATAATGTATTAGGCAAATATAAATAAATGAATTAAAATGAACCAAGAAGTAAAAAAGGGAAAGGCATTTCACTCGTATGATTTACGTGGGGCTTTAATGCTTACTTTTCACGTAATTTCTGGGTTTTAAACTAGAAATATTTTGAATGAAACAGAAGAAATTAGAATAATGAACAGGGAAAAATTTGATAACTAAAAGATATAAAAAAAGAAAGTAGTGAAGGTACGAAATTATAATAAGAATTAATGAAAAAGTTTACGATTAAAGGATATTGAAGATTAAATGAAGTATTGTTTATTATTTATTATCATTTATTAATGCTTAGTAGTGTATTTATTTCCTTGAGATGTGCATGATTTGAAGAAATTGCGTAGTAATCTTTATGATTCTATGCTATTTTGAAAATGCGGCCGCTATAAAGAATATGTTATTATGTATATCGCAACACGCAGGGTTTACCAGAGAGAGCCGTGCGATGATTAGCAGTAGTTGGTTTCACGATATGGAAAGTAAACAAATTGGTGTTATTCTGACCATCCACGATAAAGTAAATATCCCCGTGGAATTAAGAATTCAGTATACTTCCACTATCACATAGTTTTCTACTGATTTGATAAGACACCGAAGCATCATTTTTTCTGAACACAGAATAAATTTTTAAGTAATGAACAATTAAATCAAAACAAACTAATAATAAATTTAAATAACACTTATCCTCATTTCTTAGAATGTAGGTGTAAATTATTATATACTAATTCTAATCATGCAAACGAACAACAAGAAACTTATCCTACTGAGAAAGCTGTCTTAACTCTTTAAAGGGCCAATTTTTTCTAGTCATATTATGTTAAAATATTTTTAGGCTTGAAATTAGAATAAGAAAAGGGATTCATTTAGCTTATTTGATAAATTTAATTTGATTAATTAATTAATTTGGTTCATAAATAATTAAGTAACAATTCAAGACACATCATTTTGTATGAGATAAAGAACTGAAGCATCTAAGTTTCTGTCTTACTAAAAAAATTTGTCAAAACTTATGCCAACCTACATAATTTCATACAAAGATTGATAAATTTGGTGGGAAGCATACTTCTCATGACCCTAGAAAGGGTTAAATACATTTGAAAATGATATAAAATAATGTAGAAATTAATATTTCTATATTAAAATACTAAAATAAATAATTAAAAGTCGCATAAAACAAATTATCATTCGAAATTTGCTGTAGGTCATAAAAATTTTGTTTTTAAATCATATGCAAAACATACATGTGGTTATTTAAATGTGGGTGAATATGGATTAATGGCAGCAAACGGGCTTCTTTGTGCCTTGCATGAAATGTTCAATCCTATTAACTCTACTTACATAAAAAAAAAAAGAGTATTACTTAGGAAAATTATTATGTATCCAAACAAAACTTTAGCTTCCTCCTATACTGTGTTCATAATTTTTTCTACCTATCATTATTTACAAATAAAGTTTAGTACAATTGTTTTGAACATTTTTATATGCACTTTATTGTACATACTATAAATGAAAATTCGGAGTGTCACAGCATCAGGATTACAAACTTAAAAAAAAAGAGGAATTTCTTGGCGTTAAATAGAGACTCTTCATCACGGTATTCCATTACAAGATTCAATGATTATGACCAGTGACATCACAGCAGTCAACTTTGCACATAGCGAAATCATAATAATGGCGTAGCGATGGTAGCTCGATTGACATCAGCGAATGCAAGTTAGATCTAAAATGCATTGTCCATATCGAAGGTTTAAAAGACACCTTCACAGTAGGCTTAAAATGTTCCATACACCTTGCCTGAACAAGATAAAAATACAGCATGGAAAAAATCGTTTTAAACATATTTCCCTCCAACCAAAACAGAAAGAGAACGAGCAACTGAATGTCAAATTATTTTCTTTCCATTAAAATATAATATAATCTTGATGACTTTATCGATCGAAACACTGATATGAATAAATGTAATGTAACAAGGAAAAGTTTTTAAGCGAATGCTGATGAAGTACAAATGAACTATAGATTTTTGTAAACTGTAAATTTTATATCTGCAGACGTAATGGTAAGATCCCACTGCATTCATGTAATAAACTGTAGGGTCATTAATTATGATTATTGGATTTTTCGTTAAGAAATGCTGAAATGACGATCGCTTCAGGAACGTTTAAAAATATCAAGTACATGCAAGGTAATCATTGCTAAGTGATTCCGAGACGTCTAGGTATATCCTACTCTTCGAAGAAATTTGTATCCCTGGTGCTGAGACACTCTGTGTATTCTAAAATAGCCTTTTATTTTGAAATTTATTTTTTGTACTCTAAATAAGGAGGGACATAGTTTACATTGATCTAAATCGGACGGAAACTATAATTATTTTCAGAAATACTCCACAAGTCCATTATGATATATGATTGCACTTTCTAAGTTACAAATGGTGAATAATCATGAAATATGTACTGATAACTGAAGAGTGAATCTGCAAATTGCATCTGATCTGAAAGACGTATTTAGATATAAGCAAATTCTTTTTTCCATGATTTATAATTTATTACAATTCATCATAACCACAAACAAAATGTCATCTTTGTACGAGCATATAGACACACAGAATATTTGAGAAATTAATTAATATTAATTTTATGTCGTTTTTCAGACATTATTGATTCCTTTTACATTTTTCGCTTGTCTTTAACCATTAGCTTTTTCATGCAACACATAATGTTCTAATCCAGTGATAGTTTTCATTACATCTTCTATCTATATTATAGCCAGATTATTATGAAAACATCAAAATATAAGAAATATATAACATCAATTTTACTGGTTTAATTTGTTGAGTTAGCTATCCAAATCAAGCCTCCAAGCTTGCACATGGATATATTACCGTGATAAAGGAAAGAAAGAGAGGGGAAGTTTTTTTTAAGGTTAAATAAAAAGATATTAATCTGAGAAAAAAAGCTTAAATCAGAATGTTGTAAATACTAAAAAAATCTCTAAAATAAATTGCATAAAAATGTGAATTTTGAAAAAAAAAATGCTACTATAAGATAAGCTTGAGATCTTGCTTTTTGTTTTTCTCTTTATCTTTGAATGTATACTCTTAAATGTCCGCAATATCGATTTCAGTTGTATATCGTAAATTACAAATGAACGTAGAACAGGGCAAGAAGATCAAATTGACAACTGTTTAAGGAACCTAAAATTATGGGGAATGACTAGACTTACTTTTTGAGGTATTTTGATAACCTAATTTGTAAAGGATACATACCAGAATTTATTCAAATTGAAATCAGGAATCGCTTAAATTTCAGAACGCTATTCTTGACCGTTCTACATGTTTTGAATTTTCGACTAGTTATTGAAAGCGTGGTTAAATGAGGATCAAATATTTTCGAAGTGTATGCATATTTAATGTAGATTGATGAATGGTTTACCTTGTGCGTGGCTATGTCTCACCAAGAAAGCCCCGGGTTCATTTTCTGGTTGCAGGAGTAAGCGCTCCGCATCAGCTCGATTGGTGTCACCGAAAAACCAACTGAAAAATGAAAATTATCTAATAAATAGTTTCAATTACTTTTATTTATCTTCTCTTATTTCATGTTTGTAAAGGCAGAATTTTGTAATCAAATTTTTTCACTCATTTCTTGATATGTCCGAGTTTTCAAATTTTATTCACATAACCTTTCTCGATGATAATATATTTTGAACAAGGTTTAAAACTCAACTATGAAGTAATTAATTTTTGATTCTGTACTGATTTTGTATCCTGGTATTGAATTTCAGAAAAAATGGATTTTCTTCCATAATATTTATTATAATAAATACAGGAAAGATTAGATATAAAGAAAAAGACTAGATAATTGAAAATAATTTTAAAAAAATTGTTTTCTAGTGCAGTAATAAAAGTACTTAGTTAGATATAACTTTTATCAATTTATTTATATATATTTAAACGCAAAAGAAAAAGAATTGATAGGGTATTTATTTCAATCCATAATATTTATAATGATAAATCATGAAATAAAAATTAAAAAATAGAAAATAATTTAAACATATTACTTTTCAACACAATAATAAAAGTGTATTTTTAAATATATACATTTATTGATTGAAACAAAATAAAATATTATTATTTACGTCATTTAAATTCTTTTGAAAGTAAAACTAAAAACTAAATTTTATGATGAGTCAGAGAAATTTTAATGGAATATATCTTTGAGATATCGCATAAATTTTTTGAAAAATATTTTGCAGTACATATAAGATTTCAGTGCTGAGCAATTCTGTTTCCTGTGCTCATATTTTTAAGAAAACATATTTAGTTTCAACAACACTGTTTTCGTTTTATTTGAAGTTTAATCACTTCTGCTTTAATTTAAAGTTTAAATTTCGCAGGAACTGACAAAAAATTAGGGAAATACATAGCACAATGCGCAGAAAGGCGTAAGGATTTTATAAAGTATAAGTTATATGACTGTTAAAATTTGAATCTTAAATTAATATTTTGTTGAAGTTATTTAATAAACCAAGTTCCATAAATCTTTAAAATGAAAATTTTAGAGCCCATTAATCTCAACGAACCAGTTATTCGTCAGAGGCAGCTAGTACACTCATAAACGCTCAAAAACAAAAATCAAAGAATTGATAAGAAATTGATTTCAATCTATAATATTTATTGTGATAAGTTATAACATAGAGACTAAAAACAAAAAATAGTTAAAACAAATTACTCCTTAACACTCATAAATATGTGTTTTAAATATCGTTTTAAATAGTTTTATTTAAATGTACGCATAAACGCTCAAATGAAAATCGATAACTGATGGGATTTTTGGAGCTTCGATGATGCTTTGAGAATAAAGATGGAAGTTTTTGCGAAATGAGTTTATAATTAATTCTGATATTGTTTAATTATTCAGAATTTCGTATTACATTTCAATTATGCTGCAAGAGAAATTTAAAATAAAAATTTCTATGTAATTTAAAATAATTATTTCAGTGAAGTAATGAATAAGGTATTATTCAAAACTATAGAATTATCTATAATATTGCATTATCGAATAAAGTAAACATAAATAAAATGAATAGAAACAAATTTATAAGTTTTAGATTATATATATTTAAATTTATTTTTTGCCTAAGACACCACTATATAAGGTATTAAGGGTGCTTCTGAACTCCTCGTACAAACTTAAAGGGAAGTAGAAAACACTAATAGGAATCAGACTCACATAAGAAAGCAGGATCCCAAATGCCGTTCGTAAGTGATAAAAAGACGTAAAAACAAAGCAAGGATACAATGCATGAAGTGAGCGCTTTATTACACAAAAAATAGTAAAATAGTTAGAAGTATGATAGTAGGTATTTTAAATTCCACCAATCGGCATTCATGCACATTTGATATCTACACTGAATGCACAGGCGAACAATTTCAAAAAGTGAGTACCGTCTAACTCGATGAACGATTCAAGATCACTTCACTCAGGGCGGCAACAATGAGAAACCGTGCGGGATGATCTTGAGAGATCATTTACAGGACCACCTATTGATTTGGGACCTGCTTTTCTATCTGATTTCGATTCTAATGATGTTTTCTACATCATCTCCAAGTTTGTAGGAATTCAGAAACACTCTGTATACTATACACTACTAAACTATACACACTAGTAGCATATATTCTTTTTTCTGATATAAAGCGTGAAGGCATGACGATTCGATTCGGTTTATAATGTTATGAAGAATTTTTTTCGTGTGTAATCTGTTTGTAGTTTCCAAGTATCAAAATTATATAATATATATAAAAATTAAATATATTAGTAGAATTCCAATGCGATTTTTTTTTCAGTTTCCTTGGCAAGATATTTTTCTAGTAAAAAAGATGGATTAGATGTGGTATAGCTCCCACTAATTTAGCTTAAAAGAATTATCTCTTACATTTTTACTTAAAAACACCTGATGATGTTTATATTTTTTTAATGAAATATATACCAGTACATAATAAATCGTATAAAATAAGAAATATTTAATTTATAGGCAAGATGTGCAATTAAAATATAATTTTCCCACATTTATGAAAAAAGATTAAAATTTAATTAGAATTTTCAATCCTATTTAGTAATAAACTTTTCTATCTTAAAAATTTTATATTATTACTTTAAATAAATTTTCAATAGTTGCATTAACTTTTTAAATAATAAAAGTAGTTTACAAAAATTTCGATTGCATATTTTTCACATTGCGTCGTTTTATTGCAGATCCTTGAAAGATGCATAAAGATATTTAGTTTTAATTTTAAAAAGTCGGAATTTTTATGACCAATATCAGATTAATGTTTATTACATCCATTACTAATATCACTATACTAAAAATAAAAAAATTATTTAGATCATCGACATTAATTATAAATTTAAAAGATAGCAATTATTTAAGCTAGCAAATCTTTTTAATCTTATATTGTCTTTTCCAATCCGATTAGTTATTATTTTTATTATATGCACCTTTATCTTGACCAATACCTATTTTTAATATTCTATATAATAATCTTTTTCTGATTAATTTAAGAGAAAGATATATTAGAAAATGAAAGTTTTTCTTCTGAAGGAGCTCTAGCATTTTGTACTTACTTTTCCTCTCCTGCATATCGGTCTAGAGTCAAATATGATTTCGGTACGAAGCCGCGCCTTTCTTCATTCATATGGCGTGCCATATACCAGTCTGGATCACTAAAAAAAGAAAAAAAAATGGTTAATCTATCTAACAGTCCATCGAGACTAATTTTGAATAAAATCTAAAGATAGTAAATTTTCTGAGACTTCATAAAGATAGTGATTTGGAAATCATGGGGAAAATCGGTATGTCCTGCACACAGAAACAAATCAAATCATGCAGAATCCTCATTTTGGTACTTGGGTACCAAACGCAAAAGAACGACCTTACAGGGAGTTATTCGTTAGTGAATTAAGTCAAAGAAAAGAATGTACAAATTAACAATAGTAGAGTTGTATAAATAGTAACATGTGAAACATATATAGCACTAGGTGCATTATTCTTTGGGCACTTATTTTAAGCATTCAAAATGTTTACTTTTGATACATTCTAAATGTCATGCCGAAGAAGCCTTGAGTTTTTGTAAATTTTATCCCGCTAAACTTGTATTGAAGATATTATCTGATGTATCGTTTTTTTATTATTATTATTATTTAACTCATTGTCATTCAGACCGGTAGGAGTCGCACTTCATGCTCTATAACAATAATAATAATAATAATTCAATATGTTTAATCTACTCTTAAGTTTGCCCCTTGGTCTTATAATTATCCTGTTAAATAACTATTGGTATAAAATGTATCCTCTATTGGGCGATATTGGAACTGAATAAAAAAGAAAAATACATGATACATTTAACATGTATCTTTGTTTTTCTTCCAGAAAGCTTTGAATATTATTGATTTAATGCACAATGCGCATTTTATGGAACAATCATCCTTAAGTAATCATTTGTATTCATTTTTCAACAAATGAATAATAAATACAATCATTCACCAACTAAATTACTATTACATGCGATCTTGGTGAGATCTAAATTAACAATGCGGTCACAGGTTCATCCAATTGATCTCATTAATGTTCCAGTATAAAAACGGCATTGTATTTAAAAAAAAAATATTGAAAGTATAGTATTCATTACCTTTCATCTTCGATGATGAGCCTATCTCCTCTTTCAAAATTTAATAAAAACCTATTCGGTGAATTAAGTGGATATAAAGCTATTCCTATAATACCTAGAATAAAAAAAGAATAACAATATCAACAACTCAAATACATACAATCTTTAAGAAATCGCCGATTCAAAATTAACATTTCATTTTGAGATGAAGAAAAATTCAGTTTTATTTATTTCAGCTCACATTCAGCTTCAGTTATTTTATTTCAGCTCACATGTAAACTAATATATTTAATTTATAATATCTTCAGAACATTCTTCCAGAAATAATAATGAATATTTTGTTGGCTGTTTGTTATCATGTGAGAACATGATGTTGTTTTGAAGCCTCAAAATGCACCGGCAGAAAATTGGCGATTTGAGATAACATTTTTTTACTTTTAGGATTAATAGAAAATGATAAAGAAGGTTGTCACATTTGGCGACTAAGCGCCAACAAAACGTTGCAACTTGGTGCGAATGGCGAAGAAGCATCGAGAAGAAAATGGGAATGTACTCGAAACAGGGTGAGAAGATATCGGAAGTTATATATATAACCAAAAATATTAGCATTAGGTAATTAAAAATTAGGTAATTTTTTAATTTTTTTTAATCCCTTCCTGAGGGTGACCCTTGAGAAAGTCTTCAGGCCGGATTCTTATTTTATTTGGTTTAATTTTGATACTTTTTTTCCTATTAATTTGGTTTTTATTACTATTATATATATATATATATATATATTAGCCACCTTTGGCGACCAGCCGGTTCGCCAGTATTACCGCTCGCTACAATTTTCAATTAAATATTTTAAGTAACTGGTCTCTTAATAGATTCTCAAACAAAACATTTTTAATCTTCAAATTTTGATAGTCATGCCAAACTTATACTGTTTAGATCATTTCGTTCAATTTACTATATGTGAGGGCGCTGCGGACGAGGAGAAACAAAAAACGAACTGAGGGGA
>JAPMOR010077108.1:0-16080 GCA_026543865.1 Argiope aurantia
TGTCTCCTTCATGATAGCTACAGAATGTTAACTTTGCTTTTGGTAGAGTGTCATGGACTGTGTAGAGTATCGAGAAGGTGAAAGTGCTTATATCTACAGTTAAGCAGGTTGAGGATTGCCAGTTTAGAGATGGTGATTAAACGTAGCTATCCTATTGGTTGCCATAAACTTTGACTTATATAGGAGCTGATCACTTTGCGTTATTCTGATTGGTTGCATATATCTGTTATTTGCATATGCACGCTTATACAAGTTTTTCTGGCTTTTCAGTGTATAAAACTTGATTGTGGGATGAATCATCACTCACTTATAAATTTTCTATGAACAAAAGGAGTGGAAGAAAAAAACAGATGTGCTATTGTTTGCTATTCGGATTCAAAAATCATGCACGTTTTTGCGCAAGGGTTAGGATGGGTTTAATTCTTCAAAACAGGGGTGAGAGGAAAGACGAAAGGAGGAGGTGTTTACATTTAAAAATGAAGTAATAAAGGATTATTAGTTAAAATAAAATTAATAAATTTTGAATTAAAATAAAATAATACGTTGAGAAACGAAATGAAGCTCATATAAACATGTGAAAAAAAATTGGAACGAATAAGTATCTAATAGGACAGAAATCAAGGTCAAAGAATGACGAATTCCAGAAATGCGCTCATCCTTCCAGGGCTCACCTCTTAGTGCTATCGAGTTGTCGTAAAATGGTAGTCTCAAACGAATAGTAGCTTTAGTGCAATGCTTTGGTATTGGAATTCATATATTTAATATTTTTGATTGTTTATTACGTTTATTTTTATGGATTTGATATTGTTTATTAGTATAAATTTAAAAGTGTCAAATATTCTTCTACTTAAAAAAAATACTGATGTTTTAACCTGTCTGAAAGAATGATTGATGATTTAAGTCGTAACCTGAAGAGTGTTCATTAGGATGGTATAAAAAGGAGAGTGATTTTGTTTAATTTCCTTTTACATTTACTGTGTATAAAAATTAGTTAGGTTTGGATTAATTAATTAGAATTATTAAAAATATTAAATTAATTTCTGTAGCATTTTGGAAGACAAATTAATGCAAATTTAACCATCTGTTAGTGTGTGGTTAAATTTGCATTAATATTTCAATACAAGTTGTGCTATGGTAAATGTTTTATGATGAAAATGATACTGTTCATGACGTCCAATCTTAAATATCAAATGGAAGATTTAATTTCCACCGTGTAAAAAACGATCTAATATTTTAAATCTCATAAAGCATTTAATGCAACAAATATAGCCGTGTGATTAACATAAGATAACATAACATGTGATTAATAATAAGAATGGCACTGCAAATTTAGTTTGCCAAATTCTTGCATTCAAACAAACCTACCTTTAAACCATCGAACTGCTTTGATTGGGTAACCTCCATAAGGGCATCTGACCATCAAATCTTCCCCAGAGATGGCAGTAACGTTCGGCATTGGCCTCACGAAAGTCGGTCCGTAGACATTCAAGCGTGCGGAATGTGACGTGGATCCGACGTCATTGCTGACCTGGCATTTGTATTCGCCTCCATCTTCCACACGCACATCTGTGATGTTCAGAAAGCTCACCACATGAGCATGCTCGGTGATATAGTCACCGATCGAAACACGGCCAGTTCTGCCAATAATTGAGCCGTCCAGATACCACGTGACACGAGGTGGTGGATTTCCTGTGGCAGTACATTTCAAGGACGCGGATCCTCCTGGATGAGCTGTCTGTTCAGGAAACACTGATATAACAGAAGGTGGTACATCTGAAACATAATTAATATTATCATTGCATATAATAGTTATTATTATTGTGCAGCCTTAAAAATGAAAGAAATCACTTTTAATTCACATTCGCAGATGATACCATTTTGCACATCATGCAGCACGTAATAAATAACAAAAGCAAATATTCGTATGTTATCGTGTTTCCACGCTGATTAAATTCAACTTATTGTGCTGTCTTCTTTAACAGCAAAGTTATGGAATGGAGATTGCAGAATACTTAACCCTAATTCTCCCTGCTAAATATTCCACCGATGTTTGCTATTTTGGGTTCCGATACTCTACAAGTCAGTTTGTTCATGTAGAGCACCAAAACACAAATATGTGAAAAGGGACATCAAATCTGACACGAAGATATTTGGGAAGAAGGGTATTGTGCTTTTTTTTTCTAAATAAAGTTTTAATTAATTAAAAAGAAAGCAAAATGTTGGTGTTTATCATTATGACTTATGTCCACAAAGCAACGGAATGGAGATTGTAGAACATTTATATGAAATTCTCCCTGCTAAATATTCCACCGATGGTTGTTATATTTGTGTTTTGATGCTCTGGAAAAAAAAATTTGTCGATGCAGAGCTCCAAAACACAGATAATCGAATTGGGACATCAAAGTTGACACGAATGCATTTGGAAGAAGTGCATTGTGTTTTTCTTTTCTTTATTCATAAACGTTAATTAAAATGAAAGCAAAATGGGGTTTATCATTATAATTTATGTACATAAAACAATGGAATGGAGATTGTAGAATATTTAGGCCAAATTCTTCCTGCTAAATATACCCCCGATGTTTTCTATATTTGTATTTTGATGTTCTATAAGACAGTTTGTTCATTTTACAGAGCATCAAACACACACATGTAAAGATACCAGATTGAACACAAATATACTTTGGAGCATGAAGAGGTTTCCTTTATTCCTTCAACTATTAATTAAACCAAAAAAAGTAAACAACATTTCGGTGTTTATTGTTAATAATTTGAAAAAAAAATGTCATAAAATAAATTTTTCTGTTTAGACGCGTTTGAAGCTAAAATTCATGATTGGAACGAAATAAAATGTCATATACGGATTGTCAAAGACTAGAAATTTCACAAAAAAAGTTACACATTGGAAATGTAACAGTACTGTTGATTAATAAAAGAATATTTTCTTGAAAACTAATGCCATGTTTTTATATTCTCCATTTCTTTTGCTTTCTTTAATAATTTCAGTGTTTTCATCCACATAACGCTAAAATCTTACATATCAAAAAAAAAATTATTATTCAGTTGCTGAGAATTTTTTTGAAGATATTTCTTTCATCCTTTTCTTTCTTAGATTTTTTTACACAATTTTTTCACATGCCACTGATAATCTGTGAATCAAATGTTATTTTACACTCTTTTTTAAATTTTTAACTGCAGATACCACTAAAGAATGGAAACATACTTTATGACTACCCTAAATTACAGCAGGGAATTTAGTTTTTGTGTTTTTCTTCATCAATGTTTCTCCGATTTAAATTATTAAAAGAATTATTTGAAGTATGATTTTTCAATAATATTATTCTCTAATATAATAAAATTAATATAGCTTTGGTTGCTTTTTTTAGTATTTAGTAGATGAGAAATATTTCAAAATTATCAAAAAGGCGGAAAAGAATTTCAGATTTCAGATGAAATAGATATTTCCGAATAAAGATTAAGGAGATATTTAGGAATATAGATAGAGGAGAAATGCTCATCAAGAAGAACATGCCGTCGACATTATCGATATTTATTAGAAATCTGAAAGAATAATGCGTCCATTTTATTTTTGTAAGATGGAAAATGCATAGAGGCAAAACTTTTTATTATTTTATTCCAAACATGTTTCACAAAATGATGCAAAGAGAAAAGAAATAGAATTTATATGGAAAGCAAAATTCCTGTAACTGTTTAAAGTTTCCATAATGTGTTTTGTTTTCAAAACATTCTAAATTCTTCGATGTACATCTGATAGCCAGCATGGCTATTAAATAGGAAAATTCCAAGAAATAATGCTTGTTTTTCAGGAATATAACCTCAATAAAACGCTTTACCTATGTTCCAATATCAGATATTCATGCCATGGATGTAAAATAGATTCCCTGCATAAATTTGCAAAAATATGTTTTTTTTTTCCTTCGAAAAACGTCGATTGTTCCGCCATGATTGTTTTTGAATATCATATTATTTCCTTCTGACAATTTAGAAATTGGAAATTTGTTTGTAAAAGTAAGCAATAATTCTGCTTCCAATTTTTTTTTCCTTTTCTCTTAAATGTTTTGAAACTAAATAACTACTTCTCAAAAATCCCAGAATCGAAAAATGGAATCAGATGAAAATTTGTTAATATTTTCAAGTAAGTATTTATATAAGAAATTTTTTAAATATGAGTTTCATTTATTTCAGAGTTATATATATATTATATATACATAGCAATACTCTATCCTAAAGAAAACCTTCTCCGAAGAAATAATCTTTTAACTATATATTCTATATAACAATTCTTCTATTCTTTTATTTACTATCGTCTGCGTTTTTTTTTTAATGTAAAGAAGCATACACATCTGTTGACTATGTTGTCTGTGGATCGGTAGAAAAAAATACATCGTCAATATGAAAAGTCATGTTATTTGCTATAAATATTTGCTAGAACAATTTTTATTGAATTTGCATTCGAATCTTCCAACAAAATTTAAACAGAAACTGAGCAAAAATTTTTTTAACGAATTTTTATTTTCAAAATTGTATTTGAGAAAAATAATAAGGAACACAACATTTACATTGCATTTTTGTTTGAAATTACAATGGATGTTTATTTTAGTTTGATTTATTTAAGAAAGAAAATGTGACCATAGATAAAGCAACTGACGCAATCATGTGATTAATAGATTCTTTGTATCAGCAATATTCACTGAAGAATTTCAGTTTAAAGATTAAAAAACGAATTGTTGTGAATTTCTTAGTTGCCTCAGCCATAAGATAAGCAGCCAGATTTATTATGTTTAAATCAATATAGTTATAAAATAATTAAGTTCTTGAGATTTTGAAGAAATCGAACATATAAAAATGTTTTCTTCAATTTACCAATATGATTCCTCTAGTATGAAGTGATGTATGAATAAAATGACGAACGTTTTTACGATTTTGAAAATATTAAGTTGTACGTAAGAATGAATTGATATCAATAATCACCTTTTATGAAAGATCTGACCTTTAAGATCTTTTAAAAGAGTGTCCCAAATTAGCGCAATATTTGAATTCTCCACCATTCGTGCAGTAAAGTGATGATGACCCCATTAAAAAAACCATTTGACAGCTGATAATTTAGGGTTAGTAAAAATGGCGCGTTACACGATAGAACAACGTATTGTCATTGTTGAACAATATTTCAAAAATAATAAATGTCTGGCGGCTACAATTCGAAAATTAGAGAATTGGTCCTGTAGATCGAGTGATTTTTAGCGATAGGATTTCTCTTTATGGCGTTATTGAATGTCAAAGGTCTATGTCAATAAGCGCATATTGAAGGAGTAAATTCAACACTGCATCAACGAAATTTATATAAATATATGTAAAATGATAATGAAAAATTTTGACAAAACAGTGCGTATGTGCCAGAAAAGACGTAGGAAGCATTTGCCCTATGAGTTATTCCATTCGTAATCCTATTCTGTTTTCTTTACGATTCAGTAAAAATATAATAATTTAAAGAAAAAAATATTATGTATTTTATTTAGTTCAAATCTTGTTTTAACACTTTATTATATAGTGCAGTACTCCATTTTTATTAACCCCAAACTATCAGATGTCGTTTTTAAAATGGTTTCGCCAACACTTTACTGCACGAATGTGGGAAATTCACATTTTGCCTTAATTTTGTGAAGTCTGTTATAATTTTTAAAACTAAGAAAAGGATGAATTAAATATTAGAGATAATTGATTCCAAAACCTTGTGTTTGCAGTAATGTATCAATAAAATGATGTAAGTCTAGGATTCCGAAAAATTGAATTGATTCTAAAACTCTCGTGTTTGCAGTAGCGTATCAATAAAATGATGCAAGTCTAGGATTCTGAAAAAATTAAATTGATTCCAAAATCTCGTGTTTGCAGTAATTTATCAATAAAATAATGCAAGTCTAGGATTTTCAAAAATTGAATTGATTTCAAAATCTCGTGTTTGCAGTAGTGCATCAATAAAAGGATGCAAATTTAGCCTTCTGAAAAGTTTGTTAAAAAGACTCTTAATAAATATTTTATCTATAAAATGATCCATTTTATCGTTATTTTTCTCCATTTGCAAATATACAGAGAAATAATGATAAATTTTCATTTATGTATTCATGAAATGTCCGTAATTTATTTTAAAAACTTCTACAAGTTTGTAAAACTTGACGAGAATTTTACTTGGTCATTAGTCTGGAAAATAAGCGCATAATAAATCTTCTTGCAGATAAGATCTCACAAAATGTCACATTTTACTTAAATGGATTCATCTATCATGTTAATACATTGTAATTTTAAAAATGACATAAGAAATGAATTGAAATGAAGAAGTGAAACAACGAAGTGACAATTTTTTTCCAGCAAAAGACGAAGTCTAAAGTCAAGAAGAATCCATCAAATGTGCATTTCATCTTAATTTATTCAGAAGTTGATGTAATATATATATATAAAACTAGATTCATATATCAAGAGGTAGGGTTACTTTTCTAATTATTTTACTTGAAAAATTAAGTAGTTTTAAACTACGCTTTCAAAATTTTGCTATAATTCTGAGAAGAATAAATTTTTAGTGAATAATGTAATGTGTTTCACATTTATGAAACTAAGTTAGCAGTGTAAAATGGAATTTTTACGTTACGTCCAAAATAATTATTCATTTATAAAGGCAGTTTATATAACAAAAAATTAATACTATCAATGATTAAAAATGAGGTTCCCAAAGAAAAATATCTATTTGTTTATTGACTGGAAAAAATCTAGGAATATAGTTTTTAAAAGCCTTTTTTAGGGATCAAGTTAAAGTAGAAAATATTTTTTAATATAAATTTCGAGGTAAAAATTGAATTGTAAATATTGGAAGCATGATAGTATTATTCAAAATAATTTATGGTTTTAGATGCATAAATTTTATATTTTTAAAATTTTAAAGAATGTTTTGACCTTTCTGCCAAAACTTACTTATTGTGACTTAATTTTCTTCTAATATGTTTCGAATGTTTCATAATTTTATGACTTTGTTTTTATCCCATTTTTTTGGCACAACAATTTCAGATTTTTCAGCATGTTATAATAATGCATATTTATTTTCCTTAAATATTCATAACATTTTAACTTATTTAAAAGCATCATAACATTTATATTTATTATAAATATTATGTTTTCCAAATTCACAGCCCGATGGAATATTGCTTGTGGATTAAAAGTTCAATTAAAAAATTAAAATATATTTAATAATTAAGGTTTAAAAGTATCCAATATTCCATTTTCATTTCGAACGCTTAATTATACATCATTTCGAATTTCTTTTAATAGTATATAAAAAAATCTGTTGAAAAAGCATAAGTAAAATTCATTTTTTACAAAGATGACAATTACTAATATGAAAGAAATCACGTGAAATGAAAGTCGATACAAACGTAGAGAAATGAATTTTTATTCAAGAAATCTCTGCATTTATTAGTAAATATTGAATATTTTGCTTAATTTTAAGAATAAATATGAATATAGTACAATAAAAGTCACAAATAGTTTTAGAAATTAAAAGGTGAGTTTTCTTGATTTTGACTTTTTTATTTGCTGGTCAAATTTTAGCTCATAATATTGAATAATATAAAGTTATGTTGTATATATAATAAATGCGAATGTATCGTCTTCTAACAATTTACACTACCTATCCAATTTTTCTCAAATTAAAACGAAAAAGAAGCAAAATTAAAATTTTCTTTATGAATAACGATTAATTTTGACATCGATACTTATACCTGAGAAGAAAGAAAAAAATATTCTTGCTTTGTTGCAAAAGAAATTCTTCTTAAAGGATTTTGAAAACTAGTTTGTGTTGCTATTAAACGACGATTCCAAGATTAATAATGGTAACAAAGATATCAAAGAATTAAATTTTTTAAAATACTAATATGGTTATAATTTTAGACAAAAATAATTCCATTTATTCATTTAAACGTTTTAAACATACCGATGCCATTTTCAGGCGAAATAAAAATATTATAAATAAAAATCAAAATGACTATTGAAGTCAAAGCAGAAATCATATTTTAATATTTAGAATGTATTAATTAAGTGGGAAATGATACAGAATGGTCTATTTAGACAATATTTCCAAAACTTTTAGCTTTTTCAGTGTTTAATTGTGACGATAAAAACATATTTTTGTTTACAAAGGATAAAACAAAATACATTATTAGACCCAACCTTTGCTGTTATATATTCATAATAAATTTCATTATTCATTTCATATATTTTATATTGGTAATAAAGAACAGCAATAAATCTTTCTATAAATATTTTTTCTTAGTATTAAAATTAAAGGGGATAATTTTACGCCAGAGGGTTCATAGTAGTATAGATAAGGTCTATAAATTCCTGACTTTCTTTGAATAAATTACAAATATTAGTTTATTATTCATTTAATAGTGGCACTCTGATTAAAATCAAAGTACCTTATCAATATCTTATTTAGAAAGACCGATGACGATAAAGATATGGAAAAAGTGCTTCACAAATCTTTGAAACTATATTGCAAATATTTGGCATATTTGCAGCAAGTTTTCTTGAGATATTATCCAAATGAGAATCCATTTCCATAGTCTTTGGAAACAATAGGGGTCTTGGGAGATCTCTGAAGTTGAAAGATCTGAAAAGCAATTTTCAACAACAGATGATGAATCTTTTGATACCCATTTCGAATTAATCATTTTGATTAATCTTGAAGATAGTGGTTTGCCATTTTAGAGCATAACAATGATTTATCGGCAAACATCGCAATCAATTTTAATAATTTTCTCAGCTTGAGGTTTTGAAATTGACATTCTCTGCTTAACGTTGATGACAGTGTTCTTGGGATCGATGGAAAATTTCTAAAAATATTATGCTATGATTCAGCAGAATTTGAAAAGTAATATCTGTATATGTTTGTGCAAGCAGAAAACAAAATTGAATTTTAATTCATGAAATAAAAAGTATTTTGATCATTTTGGGAAATTAATTTACCACGATTTATCAGAAAAAAATATTTTAATTTTTTATTTATTTGCAATTACTATTTCATTTTGTTTGCATTTTTGTAACTTTTATACAATCAATTTTAAATATTTCAATAACGTAATATTTTAAGAAAATAATTATATCTCAAAATCAATATTTTGAAATAGTTCTACAGTACATAAACTTATTCTGTCTTAAATAAGTTAATTCTGGTTTAGAAAATTAAAGCGTTTTTTGCGTTCTTTTTCTCTTCTTAGACGTTTTCCTATGCTTATACAATGTATTAAGTTATTTTACGAATATGTATGTTATTTTCATAAAGAACCGTTATTACAATTATTTACAGTATGTATAGTATTTAGTTCCATATTGTAGTGAACAGAATCAAGTATGAAGCAGACCTGCTGACATGCATGACCAAATCATAACACTAACTGAGTTCTTCATATTTGCCTGAATGCAGTCAGGATGTAGGTCTTCGACTATTCTATGTCTTACATATTTTCGCCATCACTACCGAATAACAATATCTTTGTTTCATCACTCCGTATACTTGTGACCACTGATCATTTGTCCAATTAATGCGTTCCTTTGTCCACTGTAATCTTTTTATACGCTGCTGTAAATTGAGATAAAGATTTTTTTCGATGAATTCTACCTCTTAGTCCAACATCTAATAACCGTCTCCTGATTGTTCTTGAACTGACATAATTGTTAGCCTCACTTAGTTGACTTCTGATTGCTACTGATGACATTCTTCTATCTTGGAGACATAGTTTTTTAATTCTTCTGTCCTCAACAGATGTGTTGCACTTTTTTCAGCCATTTCCAGGGTTTTGTTATTGAATTTGTCTCTTGATATCGTAAACAAAACTTTCGAACTCCAGATGTAGTACTGAAACACCTACTTGTCTTGCAATATCAGCATACGAAAGACCACATTAATGTAATACAATAAACATAGTTATCTTTCTAGGTATGCAATTTATTCTTTTATTTGATGTCATTGCTTCTTGACTAAATATAAAAAAATATTTACACAAATTCCTATATATTAAAAAGTTTAACCAAATTTCTAACTTGCAATTTGATTACATAAAAAAACAGTCTTCATTCTGTAGAACAAAAGCACAATAATGACTTGTTCGAACTTTAAACATCATGACAGTTAATATTGTATTGGTTCCCAGAAGAATATCAGTGATTTGTTTCGAAAGTTAGAAATTTCAATCCACTTTATCACTGTCCTTGTTATTCAGATTAAAGTAAGAATAACTTTTTTGTATTACAAATATTTTAATTTTGCCTTTTGTATTGAAATCAGCATTACATTTTCTTTAAAATGATATGCAAGAGTTTGCATTTTGTGAAATGTGACATTTTCTATAAGCATACAAAGTTAGAAAAATCATTATTTTCAAAAGTGTCCACAATTTTGACCACCCCTGTATATATTCATGCATAGACCAATTGATACATAGTCAAACAGACGGCGGAGGATTTTCAGTGTAAATTTTATTCAGAGCAAATTTCATCTATTTGGATCTTTGTATTAAGATGTGCATACAATAATTAATTCAAACCGCCTTATACCTATTTTGACCATTTGGTGGTATGACACTTTTCAGCTTTTTAACGGGGAAAATCCTACTTCATTTACATCTGAAAAGTTTCGGACCGTTTTAATGAAATGATAATGTGGTGTATTATTGTATGAATATTTATAAATACAATGTTTTTTTGCATTTATAAAACCAATATAACAAGGTAATATATATATATATCAGTAATAAAAAAAGTGAAATTGTTACTTTCTCATATATGTGGTATAAAGAAAGTACAGTTATCATCAAAAAAATTTGAACTCAAGATATTGACGAATCTCCATGTTTTAGACCCTCCTGAGTTCGAAAAACATATTCTTTGAAATTGTCTATTTGTATGTGACGAAGATAATTCAAAAACACTTTGAGCTAGAAATTCGGTATATGGTTTTTTCAGCTATTTTCAGATTTCTATCAAATTTTGAGTAATATATATTCAGAGGAAGTCATCTGTTCGGTTGTTCAAATATAAATGAGTAAGGTAATTAGAGAACGAAAGAGCAAGAGAGTTATAATTCAATACATAAATTTAACATCTGTAGGGTAGACACTTTTCAAATTTTGAACCAAATACAACTACGATAACGCGATCATTCAAAAACGCAATGACTGAAATATATCAAATTTGGAGTGTGATTTTGTGACTAAAAGTGCAGTTTTGTGTCAAATTTTGATTTCAATCGAAGAAGAAAAAAAGAGTCTTAAACACAATGTCGATTTTTGGATACTATTAATATATGCCGGGGATTAATCTCCAAAAAATCGCTAAGTATCACAAGACATATTCAGTAAAAGTACGAAATTCCAGCCAAAGGTTAATATTTCCTAACGATTGTATGTAAGGTACTCTTGAAATGAAACCTTCATTACAGAGTATACTAGAAAGTTTTTTGGAGACCATTCTCGTTGGTGTAGTAAAAGCATGCCAACAACTGGTCTCCGAAAATTCGCCAAAGAAGTCTAGTTACAGTCAGCGATTAATCACCAAAAAATAGTCAAAGTTGTTATATTAGTCAAAAGAATATATTTACGAATTACACTTGGTTAGTCTAAAGCTCATCAATTTCATATAATGAAGCTAAAAGTTAGCCAATGGCATATTTAAGCCATAGGTTCACCATTGGCAAATGAAATAGTGCATTGAAAGGACGAAAGTTAAAATCCATACCTGATATTTTTAATTCAGCTGTTCCTTGAGCACCGTCGTTGTCGTTGTACACAAAACACTGGTACATTCCCCTATCTTCTCGTCTGAGAGATACTATATGCAATACATCACGAGACAATAACTGGACTCTGTTTGAGGCTACTATTGTTCTCTGATCCTTCTTCCAGGATATGGTGTGTACGGGATATCCTGTTACATTACACGTGAAGGTAGCTTCTTGTCCAGTATTCAAGACTTGGTGTGGTGGCAGCAGCGTCACTTGAAGAGGAGCTGAAAGCATAAAATATGGAATGATTTTAGAATATATATATATTTCATGTTTTTTTGTCTAGTTTAAATTAAGATCCCTTTAAAAATAAGACCAGATAACGTAAGTTCTTTTGTATTTTTCTTTATTGTCAGTTAATTGCCTCTCTTCTAAATTGCTCATTTTTCTTTTCTTTAAAATTCCATTCATTCTTTAAATTACTGTAATTAACGCTTTCTAATTACTTAAACAATTAAAATTCTTTTTTTATTTGTTTTTGCTCACTTACATTTAAAATATTTTCCAATGTAATTCTAATTTAATTGAATATGAGGGGAAAACATATTCATTAGTGGTGAAAATTGTTTTTTAATTTGATGTTGTTTAGTTTGTCATACTAACTGAGATAGGGTGATAAACAAATTGTTTAAAATGCATCACAGGGTAATAGGTCATTGGTATTATGGTACCAATTCGTCCCATGGTTATTCTTTGGATATTTGATATTTAAAATTAAATTTAAGATTTTTTTCAGAATTTAAACTTATTTTTAATCAAAAATAAATCAATATTTCAATGCTTGAATGAATAACTTCGGAGCATATTAATTTAATAAAACTAATTTTAATAAAACTTTAAAAACTTTTTTGAAAATATTCTTTATGACATTATTAATTATTTTTTAAAATCATATCATGATATTAAGTACATTTATTATTTGTTTGTGCATTCGCGCTACTATATTATATACCTATACTTATATAACGCTCAATGTGTGTGTGTGTGTTGGCGCTCTACAGGCCAGACCGTTTGACCTACAGCTACCAAATTTGGTACATGTATACCTTGGAAGTCAGAAATGTGCACTTGGAATCCTTTTTTTGAATTTTTAATTAGAATTTTAATTAGTAATTAAAAACTAACTTTCCAGCCAAAAATATCTTTTCATTTTCTCCACCGCCAAAAGAGTAAGGTTTCAGTTTTTTCCCCAAGCAAATGGGGCTAGGCTTAAGCCGATTATTTCAAACGATTCTGTTTATTTTCTTAATGTTTGATGCACCTAAAATTAAACATTGATAATTAATTGATCTTTCAGCTTCATTCAGAAGTACTTTTGTATTTAAATAAAACAGAATAAAGGAAATTAAAAATTTCTAATCTGCATAGCGTTACCCCAACTGGCGTAGAAAAATTCACGCTTTTGCGTTACCGTAACTGGCGTTGAAAATTCACGCATGCGCATTGTGTTCTGATTGTTGAGAACTATTTTCAACGGATGCGGACTTGATTTAAATTATTTTTAGGTTCGTTGTATGCTTTTGTAATTAAATTGTATTTATGTTTGTTTTTGTGTATGCTTATAGTTTTAAGTACATCGTTTAAGTATAAATTTAACCTGTTTTATTTTAAACTATTCTGTTTATTTTCTTAGTGTTTGATGCATTTAAAATTAACCATTGTTAATTAATCCATCTGCTCATAATGAAGAATCTAAGAAAATTTTGTTGACAAATTCTTGAGATATTACATAAATTAAGAAAGATATTCTTTAGTGCCTATAAGATTTAAATGCTCAGTGACTCTGTTTTCAGTAATCATATTTAAAAAAATGCTTTGTTTCAATAAAAAAATATTATTATATTAATTGTAGATTAATCATTTCCACTTTAATTTAAAGCATAAATTCTGTGGGAGCTAACGGAAAATTAGAGAGATACATATTATGTTATGACTGAAGGCCTTTATAATATTATGAGTGAATTATATGACTATCAAAATTTGAAGTTCTTAAATATTTTGATGAAGAAGCTATTAAAGTAGGAATTGTTTAAAATATTTAATTGTTAAAATTTTAATGAACATTAAGATTGGCGGCTAGTACTATATAATGAAAAGCGAATTTTAAAAATAACATAGGAATAGACGAATCAAGTCTGAAGTATTATCATACTAAAATGTTTTGGACTAAAGGTTTGAATCTCCATTAAATTATTACCTTGCATATTTTTAAAATTTGTTATTTGAAATGCAAACGATAGTTATTAAATTTTTTTCAAATATTTTAAACATGTTTCTGCTTATTTGTTTTTCTATTTTTGATAAGCATGTTTATTATTTATTCGAATGATTATGAATTCGAATTATTTATTCGAATGTTCAAATATTTATGAATTCGAGTTATTTATTCGAATGACCAAATATTTATGAATTCTAATTATTTTATTCGATTCGAAATCAATAAATCAGACATCTTTTTAAAAGCATGTGGGTTCATATTTATTTTATAGATTCACTTATTATATTTCTCCTGAATGTCATAAATAATTCCTTTCGATAGATATTCCTTATGAAAGATAATAACAAAAGCCTTAGAACAGAACAGAAATCGTAATAGGCAATCGTCAATAGGCAATATAATCATTGCAAGGTGGGCAAAAGCCTGATCAATCAAAATTATTCATTACTAAAGGTAATAACAAAACACTTAGAACAGAAACGGAAATTGTAATTGACAATCATAAATAGTCAAAACAATCATTGCAAGGTGGGCAAAAGCCTGACCAATCAAAATTATTCATTACTAAAGGTAATAACAAAGCACTTAGAACAGAAACGTAAATTGTAATTGACAATCATAAATAGTCAAAACAATCATTGAAAGGTGGCAAAAGCCTAACCAATCAAAATTATTCCTGCTGAAATGAAACAGTAGTCTGGAATCAAGAAGCAACCAGGGATAACCAGGTGGTAAAAAGAACAAATTTTCAACGTATCCAAAAATATATATTATTTTGAAATATTAGTTGCTATTACCTCGATAATCAATGTGTCCTACAGCCAGCTTAGAACCAACAAATTATTCCACTGATTATTAAGGATTTCCAAAACCCTAAAACCTCAGAGTTCTGAAGCTTAAAGCGAAAAGAGTTCAAATGTAAACCTTTTCTTTCTATTAAGGTGCATAGCAAATAGTATTGGTATTGGATTTAAATACAAAATAGAATGGAGAACTATTGACATGATTCTCTCAAATGAATGATTTTGGCTCTTCCTTTCTTAAAGATAAGTCATTCTAGCTAATAAGGCCGCGCCTCGGATATTAAATCAATCAATCGCACTTAGTTATAAGGGAGCAGAAATATCTCAAGAATGGTCAGGTGTTCGTCGTAATTTTCATGAATGATCATTTGAGGCGATTCATAAATGAGAAATTAGATAAATGCTATTCTCACACCACCCTAAATATATCAAAAATAAATGCCTGACCGTAGACATTGGAAAAATTTTTCGAATAAAGTTCTCACAAGTCTGCGTATTTAAGAAGATTAGGGGATCGCACATAGATAAGAATCAATATAAGATATTTATTTAGTATTTCTTTAATTATTCAAAATATAAACAGAGGATGAATCGAGAACACATTAATATAAATACATGTAACATGTTTTTGGTTGAAGCAGAGTGCAGGTTTGAAGACATAGATGAGAGATTGTATTTTTATTTCGTTTTATTTTCTTATTTATTCTTTATTATTAATATATATCTAGGGAAAACAATTTATCTACACGCAGACGCAGAAGTAAGATAGAAGGGTGAAACAAATGATCACTAGTCTTATATAACATAGGATTTCCAGCCACGTGCCGATGGAATACATATGTTGACCTTTGTCAAGAGCAACGGAAGTATCACTTTCATTTGATACGTAGTACTGATGGCGCATTAGTTTTACAGAGGTATTAATTAAATCGAAAGTGGAATTGAATCACGAAATAGAATATTTTTAGAATGAAGTTACTATGAGCTAAATTAAGATAAAACCTTGGAAATTAATTAAATTTAAATTAGAATTAAAATATCATTACATACATTTATTATTAATCAATTAAAACGTCATTATAGTTTCCATTTCAAGCATTTATTAATCCAAAGATCTCCTTACATGCTTCAATTATTCAAATGACCGAATTTTTTTTTCCAATTCTGTATTATCCTCCACACCTTATACTTATTCGAAAGAAAAGAGTGTTTCCTTGAAA
>JAPMOR010077108.1:16090-34307 GCA_026543865.1 Argiope aurantia
CGATAACTGAATTCACAAATCATTAAGGATTTATTTGAACATTGTTGAAGGAGGGATGTAGTAATCTATTGATAAATAATTGTCTTTAGGCGAGGAGTCTCCAACATTGAAACACAATTCCATTAAACACCTTGCATATATAGTAGCCTGGTGCTCATCAAATCAATTATCGTGGTTCATGCGATATGTTTCACTATATACGACATGCGTTTGAAGAAGTGTTGCTTTAAGGAGGCTGATAACGAAAAAACTAACTAAATTGAAAACATTTTAATGTGGTGTGAAATTTTCAAATATCTGGTGCCCTTCTAAAATGTCACCCTTGTCAAGTGAATGAAAATTTTGAATTTTGCTTCAAAAATTTCTATTGTATGTTGTAAATGAGATATTAATCTACCATATCAACACTTGAATTTGTACTCAGTTTGGAAAATTATTTAACAAAGAACTAATGCGGATTAAAGTATGAAAACGCTATCGAATAATGCAATTTATTCACCAAAAGATTTCTTTTCTTTTCTTCTCAAAAGCAAAGGAGCTCAGAAATAGTATATAAGATAAAAATAAGACCATCCTTACCTACAATTTCAGAGTGTTTCCACATAATCCATACTCAGAAACAATATATTTTAAAATAAGAATAAAGGAGCTTCATCTTTATATAGAAAGAGCTATAAGTTAGGATGAAAATAACCACTGAAAGATTTACTAGAGGCTTTATTTTGTAACTCAGATGGTTATATATTTTACTTGTTTTATGTTTGTAGTTTCAAGTCCTTTTTCTAAGATAAGTTCTTCGATTCTTTTTAGTCTCATTTTTTCCCTTTATTTGCATGAGAGGTTTCGAGGATATCTTTTCAATTCTAAGGACTGAAACTTTCAAGAAATAAAATTAAGTCAAGTATTTTGCTATTCTTAGAACGGGAGATGGGAGTTCTGTGTAAGTTACTTAGAAATCTTTTCTACTTTGATTTGGATTGAGCAGCAGGCTTACATCTTGTGGTTTAGCAGAGTTCTTCAATATAATTCAAAAACAGCTACAAAGTCCAGAACTATGCATAGAATCAATTACTTTCACATGTTTCTAGTTAAATTGAACAGTTTAAATGTTTCACAAATGAAAAAAAAATTCTAGTCATGTCAAGATGAATTAAGTTTTTGGTTTTCAGAATATCGATTAGAAGCATTTTATTTTAAACAGCAGCAGAGAGTGAATTTTTATGCATCATCTTCACATTATTTTCTCAGATAATAATTCTAATTAAGAATGGTATAATAACGATTCTAGAAATGTCAGAGTTTTTATAATAGCGGCATGAAAATACTCAAGTAGTTGATAACATGTTATGACTATTTTATCTATAGATGATAAAAATCGTCATTACTTAAGTCATATGACAATATGATATATTACGGAATATGTGAGTATGACAGATTAAAAAAAAGCATTCTTTTAAAATTTGCGCATTTTTTCATGCAGAAATCACAGCACAATGGGAAAGATAATTTGTTTTTAGAAGATGCATCACTCAAATTGTTTCGTTTTTTTGTCACTGTGACATTATTTGATTGATTTTATTATATTTGGTGAATTCATGTACACATTAAAAAATGAATTGGTGTAAGGTTCATGAAATAATATGGCTTTAATGATTATTACAATTTCATGTTTAAAAACACAGTTAAGGTAATCAAACCAGATTACATTTTAGTGACATAATTAAATTAAATGAAGCCTATATGTCCTGCGAACCTACTAGCCAAAAAAGGAGGATTATAATTTTTTTTGTATAAATCTTTAAATATTGAAATTTCTAGTTTAGTTTATTTCTTTATCAATGGATCGTATCATGCAGAATCTTATGTTAATATGATCTGAAAATCGATAAAGATATCAAAAATTAAAGTTAAAAAATTACAATAAGTATACACATTCGAAGGAAAAGATCGAGTTTAACTTCCCTCCCCTCCAAAGACAAGTAAGAAAAATGGAAAAATATATTTCTTAACAATTTGTAATACAAATTGTATTTATACAACAGAAAACTTAGTTGAATGATAGCATACCATAGATACAAGAACATCATTTTTACATAAATATTCTATTTACTTTTTCAAGTTTAAAAAAATATTTTAATCAGGAAATTTTAAAAGAGTTTTAAGAATTATTGCGCTTTCTAAAAATTAAAAATACAAAATATATACAGGATTTAAGTTAAAATCATTATTTATCTAAAAATTTACAATATTAAATTTGAAATTAATTGTGATTTTTTTAGATACCGGGTATTTGTATTTTGAGATACAAAAATAGGGGGACTACCCGAAATGATCTCGCTTTTTGTCAACTTTCAAATGAACTTGAGCTACTATTAAATTGGTTATGGTTTAGTTATATTAATGTCCCGTTTTAAAGCAATACTAAGGCTATTTTGGGACGCACCTCGTAATTTTTAACCACGGTCAGATGACGAGGTCGAGACCTGAGCAGACACCTCTTCCTCAAACTTCCACACCACAGAGGGAGGACGTTTGTTCCCGACGGATTTAACGTGTACCAGATACGCTTACTAGAGGGTTCCTTGGGGGAATCTGGTTTTGAACCTGAAACACGCCGGTTCTAAGGCGAGAACTTACCACCTCAATACCGCGGTCTTATTGTGAAATTCGATCTACATAAAGAAAGATCATTTAAATATATTTTTAAAGCTCTTCGGTCACCTCCGGTAAAAAAAACAAAACATTCCCGGATGCGTGCTCTCCAGGTAAAAATTATTATTACATTCAAATGAAAAGCTATTAAAAGATATAAAGATAAAAGTAATATAAAGTTTATGTCAAGAACATATGAGTTTATCCTCAAACTTTGAATTTTTCAAGATTTGTAGATGTCATTCAAGATATCTGAGGTGACATACAACAAATTGAAAAAAAAAAAAAACTGGCAAAGGGGTTTTTACTAAGCTCTAGACTCGTAAGCACACCCACATATGCAGTGAAGCATTACAATATTCTTTTTTTAGCAGGCGATACATCAAAATTGAAAAGTCACTTTTCAGATAAATCTGTGAATGCCAGATATGGTTTTGAGGATACTTTTTTTCAAAAAAAGAAAAAAAAAAAAGTGCTCCGACGAATGTACACAAATGCGCTTTGAACGGGTGTATAGCCAGGCAAAAGTCTATCCGGAAGGAAAAAAAATCGAAAAGCTTTTCAGCTGTAGACGTAAATACAGGGGCATGGCATTTGTGTAATGGGACGTGGCTGTCCCTTTGGGACACCAGGGGACGGCTGACGAAAAATGATGATGCCAGGTTCAGTCCGGACACCGTTTTCCACAAATAAGATGGATGAAGTTGAGTTGAGAGGCGAGATGGTTGCTGCTGCTGCTTTACCGAGAAAAGCCAAATATGAGCTTCGGATTTCTTTCGGTTAAAAACCTCATTTAATGTGAATTTTTATTTGTATTTCAGTTACTTTCTGAATGAGTGAATTCCAAGTTTTTCTGCCTTTTCTTCTCCTTTAAAAGAAGATATGGGTTTTAAAAGAAAGAAGAGATATAGCACTTAATATCTTCTACTTTTGGTGTAATGTTGTTTTATTATATGAATCATGTCGGAAAATGTTTTCATTTCTGTTTAAAATAAATGGTAGGGCCATTTGGAATAAAGTGCTTTTAAAAAACTAATTTTCGGCATTTGAAGAAATTTTTTGATAAGAAGGAAACGCTTTCTGCTAGCGAATTCAGAAGATATAATTTCGCAACATGTTGATACTTCCGATTTCGACATGAATGAAATTCAGATATTAAGAAACTCAGAAATCAAAGTTGTTTTTAAAAAAATGTGTTTTTTAAAAACATAGTAGAGATATAAAGTTTTATATTATCTTTTTTATTTTTGGCGAAATATTGTTATTATTTTATGAAACATATTATCGTATCTGGGAAAAATAAATGGTAGAATCGTGAGGGATAAATTGCTCTGAAAAAAAAAGATTTTCAACATTTGAGGAAATTGTTTTGACAACAATGAATAAAGCATTTTAGAGAAATCAAATTTGGTGAAATCAGGAGATAATTTCCAAGCATAGGAAGTCTTCGAATCAGGCATGCATACATGGAATAGTAGAATCGTGAGGAATTAATGCTCTAAAATGAGATTTTCAACATTTGAAGAAATTGTTTTGGCAACAATGAATAAAGCATTTTCGAGAATTCAGATTTGGTGAAATCAGGAGATAATTTCTAAGCATAGGTAAGTCTTCGAATTCGCAATGCATTCATGGAATGCTAGAGTCATGAGGAATAAATTGCTCTAAAAAGATATTTTCAACATTTGAGGAAATTGTTTTGACAACAATGAATAAAGCACTTTAGAGAAATCAGATTTGGTGAAATCAGTAGATACTTTCCAAGCATAGGTAAGTCTTTGAATTAGCAATGCACGCATCTCAAGCATCGAGAAATGTTGAAATTTATCTGAAAAGGTATTGATTTTAAAAAGAAAGAACAGGCATAAGGCTTTATAAGTTTTTTTGATACAGTGTAATTTGTTATATGGATCAAGTCGGAAAGTATTGACCCTTATTGTACAAATAAATGAAAAGCAAATGCAGTAAAAGAGATCTGCGGGTTTTGAGGAGATTTCATGACAACATCAAAAAAAAAAAATTGACAACAAATTTTGAATTTTTGAGAAACCAGATAATATGAATTAAGTAGAAATTTTTTCTTATCATATGGATGCTTTTGAATGTAGCATGAATGAGATTTTTAATTTATTCACGCAAGAGATTTTTAATTTAATCAACATATTATTGATTTAGATAAATTTTTCTCTAAAATATATGCGTTTTTATTTATTTATTTGTCATGACTCAGGATTGCATTACATTAACGTTTGTCCAAACTTACATTGTTACGAATCTGTAATATTGTTTCAGCCAAGAGTGATAGCTTTAAAGGCATTTTAAAAACCACTGAATATACAGATAACCAACCCCGGCCTTGGCTACAAGAATCAAAAGTTCCAGAAATTGTTGAATTTTAGCGATATTTCGATTAGGAGTAAAGATACGTTATACTTCTAGAAGATGCTTTGCCTTGTCATGGGAACTATAAAAAGCCAAAAGACAGCGTAATATTAGGTTGAGTTAAGATCAAACGATTTTTAGAATGAATATTCTCATTGGAATCTTGATCTCTTGTGCTTTAGCAATTATTTAGTAATGATTTGCTGATTGTGTGTTTGTTTTTGATTTGCTAGAAATGAATTTTGTATGCCTCCCTGTGTTTATTTTTCGTATTTTTGTGGTGAATAAAGCTCTATTATCCACCATTGAAACTTTAGGACTTTTCATCGTTTACCTCAGGAAGATTTTCTATAGCTCTACAAAAGAAATACTTCATTTTTATAAATAATAACCATCTGAACGTTATGGAATAAATAGCGACCTGATTAGCTATACTTCATAAAGTTTAAATTATTCCAATGATTTAAAATTCATAGAAAAAATATCTATTTGTTTTACATAGTTAGATCTGAGTCAATTACGTTAATGACGTTTTTTAATCTAACTGCCTGTGTTCCTTTTTATTACGATATATTCAAGATATTGGTCAGCATTCTGAACATCAAGTAATATCATGGAGATACCGCACAATATCTTATGCAAACAAGGTTGAGATAGATATTTATTCCCATCAGACAAAATAAAACAATTAAAATGGTATACTCATTTTTGTTCAATGCTTTAGGATCTTAAAGAGAAAATATATTAGGTATTCGGAAAGTCATTTCGTTCTTTCCCAACAGAGGACTTTATTGTATTTTTTCACAGCCAGCTTCACTCTTAAGGCAGGTAATAATTACGCATTGCGACAGCTGATATAACAAGGTTTGCTTGTGAAAATGTTCGATTGATTCTTCGCAATAGTTTTTGGTTGATGTCCTTTGAAATATTGAAAGTGAAAAGCAGCATTTTAGATATATTTTACTTTTTTTACTATCGAAAAGGTAAAAATGCTGTCCAAACAAAAAAATGATATGTATAGAGAAGATGAGTTAATAGAACGCCAGGTATCAAAATTAGTTTGCAAAATTTCGATCCAGAAATTTTGATGTTGAAGATATATCGCGTTCTTAAGTTGATGAAATAAAGGCATTACAATAAAGGCATTAGTTGATGAAAAGCGGCAAATAACAACTCGTACGATCCATGAGAGATTAAATTTATCGAATTCGACCGTTCCATGATCATTTGAAACGTTTATGTTTAATGTCAAAGCTAAATATGGATTCCTCATGTTCTTACGGAAAGAAATTTATGCCGTTGTGATGATATCTCTGATTTGATTCTTAAAAGTCAAGAAAATGATCCACTTTTGAAGCGCATCATCACTGGGGACAAGAAATGGGTTGACTTTATTGATGCTAACCGCAAAAGATCATGGAGTGAAAAAGATGAGCCAACTCAATGCACTTCCAAAACCGATATTCATCAAAAAAGGGGATCTTTTATGGCGGAATTTCAAAGTATCTGTTCTTTTCTTTTTTTATATTATTCCGGATAACACAAAGATCAGTTCTGAAGTGTATTGTCATCAGCTAGACAAATTGAATGATTCACTTAAACATAAAAAGCCAAAATTGATTAATAGAAAAGGTATAGTGTTCCAATATAATGCAAGACCTCAAATTTCGTAACATACTGCCACACCTATCATATTTTCCAGATCTGGTACATTTAATTATTATTTATTTCATTCTTTACAAAATTTGTTTGACTGTAAAACCTTTACTTGAAATGAAGAGATCAAAAATCAACTGGATCAATTTTTTGCTAGTATAGAACAAACATTTTATGAGCTTGGAATCATGTTACGGCCAGAAAGATGACAAGAGGTATTGGACCAGAATGGACAATATTATAATTCAATAAAATATTTATTTTCTATAAGAAAATCGTCTTTAAGTTTCATTAAAAAAAGCAAAATTACTTTACGGATAACCTAATATAATATTTTATAAATATGTGGAAGAAAAGACAAAAAATAAAACCATCCAATTACTTTTTTCTGCTATTTTTTGTATCTATTATTTCCTTTGTTGGGTAAACCTTATATATCTGGCTATTACTTGATACCAGATGATAAATTGAAAACACTTTTGAGGGTTGCCAACAAACTAAACTATCCGAAAACAAATTTGCACCAGTAAAATGAAAATTCCGTAACCCGAAGCGAAAACAAAGAGAACAAAAAAACATAACAGAGAGAACATGTTCTTTGAAATATTTTAAAACCTGCCACTCATCTCTTTCTTTTCTGCCTGAAACACAACTCAACCGTCTTTGTGTTTTACGCAACAATTTAACCTTTTTCGCCTCGAAGGATAAGTTTCCATCTGGGTATCCACTGCAGATACGAATAGCAAACATTTTCGGTTTAGTTGAAAGAAGCCGCCTACACTCATATTTACATTTAGAAGTGCTTTGGTAGCAAAAATATAAACACTCTATGCTGTTTCTTGCACCAGGAGATTTTTTTTTCTTCCCAAAAAAGTTAAATTTTAGTTAAATTGATTTCTGTGGAAGTTTGCCAAGTTGTGAGGATGTAAGATATGTTATGGAATTCTTATATTACTTTAAAGCAATAAAAATAAATATCTTTTGTGGTAGATTTCGCAATGATATTCAGAATTCATTTCATCTTTCCCACATTTTTTTGGAGTGGGAAAGACTATTTGGAGGAGGAACTCGAAAATTGAAAAAGGATTTCATAGAAATCTGTTCACAGTGAAAAAAAAAAAAAAAAAAACAGGTTGAAAAGTGATTTTAAAAGGTCTTTTGGGTATTACCTAATACGTACCAATTCTTTAAATGCCTTAGAATTATTGAAATCACTGACTGTGTTACCATTATCGTTTATCTCCTTTTGGCAATCAAAGTTTTTTTTAAATTATTCATTTATCTTTTTCTATTTTAATTTTTAAAAGAATGAATATTTAGTGTTGTTCAAAAATGAAAACTATTTTTTTTCCCGTAACGATAGTAACAGTATTAAAGGCGATTCCACACATGCCCTCTGGACTTAATAAACATCGTATCTTTATATCATTTAGTACTATTTAAATCATTGATTGTATCATTATAGAGTGATTTCCATTTTTAGAATATAAAATTTATTTGATAGATACAATTTTCTGGGTTTCATCATTTTACGGAATATTTTTATTTAGTCTAAATTCTATCATAATTGTAGGAATGATATTTTACAATCCATTTTCAATTCATTTCCTGATGTTTAGAACTCTTAAAATTGTATAGTTGTGTATTTACACGATAAATGAAAGTTTTGATTTTTTCAGGATATAATTATCAGGATAAAATTTTTACTTATTGATTAAAATTTGATTTAATACGAATGGCGCCATCTAGTTGTAAAAAATGGATAAAAGAATTCATTATAATGTTCTCGAATCATTACAGCAATTAATTATTAAATATATCAAAGTAAAAATGCAGAAATAGCAAAACAAAGTCAAAAGCACGCTTTTATTAATGCATTTAAAATGCAAAAATATCTTATGCATTCTGGCCTTCGGAGAAGTAATCGTTAAGGATTGTAAGAATACGTGCTAATAATTACTAATAAAAAGTACTAATAAGGTTCTGATAATTAATTAAACCATGATGATCAATGCAGAATATTGAATGAAAGAAAATTCTTACGTATTCGTTAAAAATTTCAATAATTTGGAAATGTGAATAAAATTCCAAATTCCACGGATTATTTAGAAATAAAGTCAAATTTTATGAAATAATATTTTAATTAATGAGATAATTAAAAAATAACTAATATAAATATATCAAATATGCTGCAACTAAAATATATCATTAAGGTATGGTAATTGTAGCTAAGTGCATAAAATTTTTCTGAGTAGGATTTTCTAATCCTAAATAAATAATAATAAAAATTTTAGTATATAATTGATATATAATGTAACATTAAATGAATTAAATAATCTATGCATCATGACAAATTCAATAGTTGAGAATAGTAAGCAATGTTCACTTTATTAAAATTCATTACATTCTAATTGTATAATAAAGGGCTTGAAAAATTTCGGAAACCAAAAAATCTAGACTGAAAATAAGAGAAATCATTTTAAGCTAACTGAAATTAATATCTAAATTAATATCTGACGCATTTTCTTCATTTTCAATTGAAGATGTTAGAAATTCAAGAAAACTTTCATAGTATATTATGAATTTCTAATTATCGAATATATTTCTGAGTCAATTTTAATTGGAAACATTAAATCGAATTATTATTAACACATTCCATCTTAGAAGAATATTATGAAATAGTTTACCTTTTTCAACCAATTATGCCAAATGAGTAAAATTATTGAAATTTTCTTAAATTTATTTTGCTCAAATTAATTAATATGTTAATAATTTGCTGTCGAAAGACGTGCGTCTGTGCTTTCTGCTTTTTTGTGACGGTAAAATATTAATTCAACGACTTCTGATTATTTATTGCATTAATTTACAAAAATTCGAATTAAAATTTTGTGTTCACTTATTATATATTATATATTAAAATTTCGCTTTATTCCAACATGGGAGGCATAATTTATGTACAATCAAGAAACGATGAGGCACGCACGTCAATCCACAAGAGCGAAAAGGGAAACAGAAACATTCATACGAAATAAATATATACTATAAGATTCTGATAGGGATTTTTTTTACACGTGTCGATTTAGGTAAGGGGAAAATATAGATATATTTTAAAAGAATTTGAGTAGCTTGACAAATTTTTATCCCTTCACTCGGAGTGTGGAAACTTGCAAATTTCAGCAATTTTACAGAACTTCTGTTGCATTAATTAAATAAAAAGAGTGGGAGTTGGATCAGGAAACAAGAAAATATTTTACAATGAAGTTAATATGGGCTAAATTAGGATATAAAATAGGAAATTAATTAAGATTTAAATTAGGTTATAATATATATATTAAATTTAAACCTTAATTAATTTAGATTATATATTAATTAAGTTAGATTATAATTATAGATATTATAATCTAATTTAAATCTTAATTAATTTCTATTTCAAATTTTAATTTAGCCTATATTAACTTCATTCTAAAATGTTTTCTTGTTTCTTGATCCAACTCCCACTCTTTTTATTTAATTAATGCAACAGAAGCTCAGTAAAATTGCTGGTCTCAATATCTTCTCACACTTCGAGTGAAGGGCTCAAAATCCTTATCGCTTACAATATTCTTTCAAACATACCTGAGATTCTCGCTCCTAATTGTACAAGTGTCAAAGAAATTCCTGGTTAAATCTTATAGTAAAACCACTGAAGGGAAAAAATTTGGTTTCTTCTACTTATGTGTTATAGTACTGATGTCTTTCTTACCATTTATTCTTTACATGTAAATGATACCTCCCGTCGTAAATTAAATCTAACACACGCACACGCACACACACACACACACATACACATACACACGCGCGCGTGAAAACGTAGTATGCGGATGAAAAATAATTATAAAATAAGAAAACAATTCGAAAGAATGATATAATCATTGTTAAAAACCAATTGATACTTTTTGAAGGAAAACTGGGCATAAGCTCAATTTGCACTCATCAGGAGAAATAAGAATGTAACCCTGTAGTGTAAGGCATGGTATCCTTCGTGGACAGCCAGCCACGTTGGACATTGATTTTTCATAGTTTCCTTGATATTAAAAGTGTCTGCCTTTAGCTCAAGGAGTTCTAACTTTCATATCTCAAGGAGTTACAAATGTCATAGTTCAAAGAATTAAAAATGTCTCGCCAAAAGACATGGCGACCTCTTCTAGTTCACAAAGACACAGCTCTACTAGACATAGTTATGGATCTAAAATGGGTGTGCATCGGAGATTGAAATATGTCTTCCTATCATACACTGAACATACTCAATAGAGCTCTTTTTTTGTGTACAGACGACCACCCCACTACCACTGAACGAGGCAGCATCGACAGGATTTGTTGTGGCCACTGCTGTCTTTAACATAATCCATTCATATTACAGACAAATTCTCCAAACTGACACCCTCTTCTAGGCGCTTGGCCCTAATCCACAGTGGCTCAATTTCTGAACTTCCTCTTTACCTTCCCCGACATTTGTCATTCTTATTACGTGCAGCAGATAAACATTTTGAAAAAACCTTCTTAAAATTCTCTGTATTTCGAATTTTCAATGTTCGGTGTAATCATTTAGCTTAACCGGCACCTATGGCTTTTTATATATCCATATGTATCAAAGGAAATTATGTACAATAAATGCAAGGAGACGCGTCACGCAAAACAAATCAGTAATAAAATAAATACAACACAAAATGCAAGTTTTCAGGTATTTAATTTTCTCACATAAAATAGAGCAAGATTTAAAATGGTTGTTTAGAATTTAAATAATTGAATTGTCATTTTGGAATATTTCTAAAATGTTGTTTCGCTTTGTGTTCATAACCTACCTGAAAATAGTAGAGCAACTATTTTGCATCAATTGAGTTCTTTTCTAAAATTAGAAATTGAAAACCTGCTTTTTCTGTCAATAAATTATTTAACTAATATCTTAGTTACATTGAATTCAACGTTAATAATTAATGTAAACTAATTAATAACTATAAAAGTTCCAAAAATTAAAGAAAAAATGATTTTGTTCAGAATTAACTATTTACTCACTTATAATAATGTTGCTTCGATATCGAGGTACATTTCAAATATTTTAAAATAATTATCAAAGAAGACCTGTTAATTAAACCTAATTAGAGAAAATAAAAGAAACCGTAACTCTGAAATTTGCAAAATACTCTTTTATGTGAAGAACAATAGTTACGAATGAACGGTAAAGACAAATTAATTTTTTCATAAAATATGAAATTTCCAAAATTATTATTTCTATCTGTGTATATAATAATTCTAATCTTTGTATTGTGTACCATTCTCTCTAATAAATGAAAATCGTTTGCTCTTGCGTGATGTTGACATACTGATTACTTTTTTTAAAAATGAATTTCAGCTATTGAGCAAACGATAATTTTCATTTGTAATTGTTTAATAAGTGCATATATTCAACACAATATTTCTTTTAAATAGAAAAAAGTTAATCGTAAAAGGAATATTTTCTTAGATTCTTTCATTATTAATTGTTTATAAATTCCATTAAAAATACATCTGTCGAAAAAAAAAACATTGACAATTATGTTATATTTGCTAAGAAACAGATCATAGAGAGCAAATAGAATGCTCATTCTATGCATGGATCTAGCAATGAACCAACACAATTAATCTAAAAAAAAGGAAATACTATAGAACAAAGACATTCATTTTAATAAATTTAAAACTAATTTGTGAAAATTCCCACATGAATTTTTGACACACAAAAACTTAATTGAAATGAAAAGATTATTATGACGATAAGCCAAAAGAACAAAAAGATTTACTTTATTTTTAATTGGCTCATTGAAAAGTATAAAACTGCAAAGGAATTGTAAAACAGAGTTTGAAAATTTTAATGAACTGATTTTTATAATTCTTACAAAACTGTTAATTTGGATTTAGTAAAACTTTTTTTAGAGTCTTATGGGCTGCTCTGGTTGAAAGCAACATCTGGCGTTTTCGCAACTGATTATAGAATTCACCTAAAATTTATCTCAAGAATGTTTAAATATTCATTTCTTCTAGAACATTTAAAAAATAATAATACTGTGGTTGTCAATTTCCCACTTTGAATCTTAATTAGCAGAAGATTTTCTCTGTTGTATTAAAAATTTTAAAGAAGTCTTTCTTTGAGAATTCGGCTTTTTGACGAATTAATTAATGTAGACTTAAGACATTTTACATACATATTTGATATATTACATTACATATTTGCTAAAGAATTTTTAGGTTTCCTTCCAAGGTTTTAGAAAATAATTCTATTTCTTAAATTCACTTCAGATATTTCTTTAACGAATATTATTAATTATGAATACTTTCAGATTAAAATAGGAAATCAAACAGCGAAAATTTAATAATTCTTTTTTAGGGATTACACTGTGGATGTAAAAGTTTCCAAGCATTGATTTAAGGGTTTTGTTACTAATTTTGATTTATAAAAATATATGTATTATTTAAAACTAATTTATATGCAATGTGAGCTTATTTATTAGAATAATGGTAAAAAATGTAAGATTTTCGTTTCTAGAAAGCTTCCGTAAAATTTGTTTCGAAACTATTAATGATGTTGCAATTTGATACTTGAATATTGATTAGATGATTTAAAAAATATTAGAATATGTATTTTAATGAAAGTATACTAATTAAGCTTGTTCATATATGAGAATATTTTAGTGGTAATATATGTTGTATTTTTTCAAAGAAATTAAAAAGATCGAACCATCGGAAAAGACTAATAATTTTCTTCGAAACGCAAAGTATTATTAACAACTACATGCAATAATAATTTATTATAAAATCTTTATGAGATTTTATTAAATTATAAAAATTAATTAGAATAAAATAAACTAAACTTGAGGGTCTGATTAATTGAATATATGATTGAAAATAACAACTAATGAAGATAATACTACAAGAAATTAATAAAAATTGAAATTTACAACAAATAAATGCAAACAATACAGCAATTTTTTGAGCACATCAGGTATTATCATTATAATATTGTAATATATACTAGTAGCTCTAGGTGACCAGCTATTCGTCAATCTAATTAATAGTATTAATATAGATAAGTAACTAACATTTAACCAATGTGTAACAAAAAAAGTAATATTTTAAATTAAACTTGAACATTGAGCATTTTGATTGGTTGACCAACAGCATCTCAATGCAGCAAAAGAAATTAATATTTTAAATTAAACTTGAACAAAGAACATTTTGATTGGTTTTTGTCCTCCTGGCAGTATATGACGAAATCATCCAGTTGTTAAAATTCGTGGCTCTGCCAAAGTTTTATTTTGCAATATCTCTTTAGAATGGTAGATGTTAAGATATTATTAATGATATATTTATGAGTAGAAACTTCGAAACAAAATAAATATTTTCGAATTCGCTGGAGTAGATGGGACTGGGGGAGAGGTTCTATCAAGATTTTTTCCCATATGGAAAGTGCAGTGAAATTTAGCAAACCGAAGCTAGAATATATTCTGCTTTATTTGTGTTTGTATAAGTTTACTGAAATTAATTTGACAAAATAAGACATAAATTTTCCAAACTTTAACCATAGAGCACATAACTTTATAAAACTTGCTGTGTCCGAAATCTGCAAATCAGCAGTTTTTATATGAACGTAACGTTTCTTAAAAGTTTTGTCAATATTTCAGACGCTTTCACGTTCGTCCAAAAACTATATTTGCCCTCCTAGAAGTTAAAAAGCTTCTGATTCTCTTTCAAAATAAGATTAATATTTATAATACATGCATAAATATGTTTACTGCGCATACGTGTAGGAGCAGAATGAAGTACTACCACCCTGCTAAAGTAGCCAGCGTAATACGAATGATAATCTCAGCTATATTAACACATGAACTTATAGTGGAATTCTGAGAAATTATTGCCACAGCTTAACAACTCTATGAGGTTGTGCCCATCAAGGAAGTGGAAATAAGTCGACTTTAAAATCGCATTTCTGTATTCTCCATTGAAACGAGTACTTTCCAAATAATAACATAATTTCTGGTTCATGTACATGTGACGCTCTGTGAGGGATTATATGTTCATAAAAAATACCATGCGATGCATAAGTATTTACTTTTTAAAAAATGAACTTTTATTTCATAAAAGTTTCTGCAGAAATTGCACATTCATAAATTTATCGCTAACTTATTGCGACAAATTTGTATCCAAAATAAAAATATTTATTCCTGTTTATATCAAAAGCGAATAATTAAAAAATATAATTAATAACTGAAATATTCTGATACCATCATAAAAGATGAAAACAGAAACTAATTTTTTTTCCAAATGTAAATTTTAAATGTAATTTTCAAATTTAAATCATGTTATAAAAACCGGTTTGTATCCGAAGCTGACAGTTTTGGGAAGCAAAACTGAAGAAAATTGCAAAACATTGCATTTAAAATTCAAGAAAATGCTCAATACCTATTTATATCTGAATCCAAAATTTAATTCTTTAGATGAAATACTCTATTGTTATCAAGATGAAAATAGAGAATAAATTAATTTTTTAGTAGCGAAATCCCTATCCATCGGACTATTACAACAAAGAATTTGAAATCTGAAACATTAAAATTGCGCAAATGAAAATAAAACCGTATATTTCTATTTATAACAGAAATTATCAAATATTAAGCATAATTTTTTGAATGAAATGATCCGTTATTATCAAAAAAATTATAGTAGATACAATGCAGATGCAAATACGTAACAAACTTTTTCGAATAAGAACATTTCATCATCATGGTATGACAGCGACATGTTATTAAAGACCTACAAATTCGTAACAGTAAAACTGAAAGGAAAATACAAATATGTGTAGATTATTTGCATTCAAATTTAAAGACCTATTTTTTTCATCAAAAATGAACAATTGCTAATAGTTAAACTTTGAATGAAAAACTCCGTTGTCATCTTTAAAGATAAAAATGGAAAAAAATAAAACAAAGTTTTCCCATATGGAATTCTCATGTCCTTACACGAGAATTCCATCCCATTACAGACAGTTCGAATTTGAAACCTAGAAACTCGCAGTAATCAAAATGAACGGAAAAATCAGGAAATTGACCGATTTTTCTATACTTGAAGACAAAAATTGACATAAATAAAATAAATTGTATTTACATAAATGAAATCATGACTTTACTCCATTACACAGTTTGAATTCGAAACCTAAAAACTTGCTGTAATAAAAACAGACAGAAAATTCAAGGAATTGGCCGATTTCTATATTCTTGAGAACAAAAACTGACATAAATAAACAGAATTTAATAAATTGTATTTATATAAATAAATATAATTGCATATAAATTATATAAATTGTAGATTATATTGTATGAAATACTGTATATAAATAAATACAACTGCAGATAAATTATATAAATTGTAAAATTATTATATTGTATGAAATGCTGTATAAAAATAAATACAATTGTAGATAAATTATATAAATTATATATTGTATCTAAATAAATACAATTTAATAAATTTTATTTATTTTATGATTAATTAATTAAATATAAAATTCAATCAAGTGAGATAATCCCTTATCATCACAAAAGATGGAAACATAAAATAAATTATTTTTTTAGCCATTGAATGGAATTCTTAAGTCATCGTTCATATTCGAAATTGGTAAATTTGCAAAGATAAAAATGCAAAGGAAGTTTATAAATGATACATTTCTATATTCCTGAGAAAGAATAATTGCAAAAAGAATAATAATAATAATTCTCTAAAGTACAAAATGAAAATAAGAACTAAATTACATTTTTCCAGTTGGCAACCTTTATCATCATACAACTAGATCATATTCAAAACTTTAAATTTGCAGCAACAATACCGGAAAGGGAATTCATAAACATGATAAATTTTATTCATTTGAGAAAAAAGAAAATGCCAATAATTACGAATTGAGTAAGGAATTATGTTGCCATCATAAAATATAAAAAATGGGAAATAAACTAATTTTCCAAATAGAATTCTCATGTCCTTGTCCTATTACAACCAATTCGAATTCAAAACCTACAAACTTGCAATAATAGAAGTGAATGCAAAATTCACGAAATTGACCTATTTATATATACTTATAAATAAAAATTGATATAACTAGATATAATGTAATAAATTGCATTTATTTTTTTCAAATAAATATAAAATTAATTTAAATGAAATAATCCTTTATCATCACAAGATAAAAATCTAAAGGAATTTTTTTTTTGGTATGTAATGAATTTTCAAATCATTGTACGTTACAACCAGTTCGTATTAGAAACTTGCAAAGTTCCAGTAATAAAAATGCAAAGATAATTCACGGAAAATTATAGATTTTTATATTTGTGAGCAAGAAAAATTGAAAAAAAAATCGTTATAGTAAAAAATAAAAATTAAAATTAAATTTACCTTTCAAAAGGGAAACCTTAATCATCGTGGTTTTACAACTACTTCAAATCTTAAATCATCATACTTTACAAAGAGTTCAAATTACCAAATCTGCCAATTTGCAATTACAAAACAACAAAAGAAAATTCATAAAAATGTTAGATGTTTGTATTTTTCAGAAAAAAAAATATCGCCATAAGAAAAGATGAAAATAAATGCTAAATTATTTTTTTCCGATTGGAAACCCTAATAATCATGCTGTTACAATCTTTAAATTTGCAGCAACATAATTGGAAAAAATTCACGAACACGATAAATATTATACATTTCAGAAACAAACAATTATATAAAAATGCCACTGAATGAAATAGTACTTTATTATCAAAAAAGATAATAGCAGAGACAAAATTAATTTTTAATTGAAACCAATTCATTGTGTTATTACAGCGAATCCATAGTTAAAACTTAAATTTTCATTAACAAAAGCTGAGTTCAAAATTCAAGAAAATGGCAAATTTTTATTTATTTCGCAAACGAATAATTGCATAAAATAGCCCGTTAAATGAGAATCTCCGTTACCATCATAAAAGATGAAAAGATGCGATAAATAACTTGAAATCAATATTTTTTTTTTGTTTCCTCCTGCAGCTTTTCAAAGGAATAATTAATTTTGATTCAAGAGGCGATTGAAATTAACAATTCTCTTATTGAAGCATCTATCTGAATATAAAAAAAGGCATTGGAATGTATTAAAAATAGTTCATTAATGTAAAGACGAGCATTTGATTGTCTCAAATTAGAAAGACTTAAAATGAAAACAAACGTTGCCATCGAAAATGAATTACGAAAGAAGCATTAATTAGTATTATTTTGCAATTCAGAATTATTTTCGGGAAAATCGATTATTATTTTAATAAATGTGCATTTCTTTAAGGAGAAAATAATTTAGGAGTTAATATTTCAAGCATTCTTACGAAGTACAAATAACAGCTTAGTGAATAAAGTAGGAAATAATTGCTTGTTGAGACAGCTTTGACTTTAATTTTTGTAAAAAGTAATTTAGGAATTTTTAATGAAGAATCTTAAATGAATCGTTTTTTTT
>JAPMOR010077115.1:0-26768 GCA_026543865.1 Argiope aurantia
CCATAATTAACTAAGCAAAAATCTTATAGGATATGTAAGCTAAACGTTCTATCGGCCAGATGTCCAACAGTTCAAATTTCCGATTGTATGTAAAAATATATCTGAATGTTGAATGCTATTTTAAAAAGTATAGAAAGCACTTTATTTCTTTACCATTAGTTTTAGTATAAATATTGCTTATTTAATGCATATGCCCTTATAATAATTAAATAAACGTCATTCATTTTTTATTCATTTTAAACTTCCTACCTTTCAGGTCACAAATACGGACCTAATTCGGAAGAGAGAAAAAAAGCAGTCAAAGATATCGACATTCTTTTAGATTTAGCACAAACGGAAATGGCTAATCGTGGACTCTTGAATAAGGTAACTAAAAACTTTTTATTCTCGAGGAACTCAAATTAAGTGCTTTCTTTGCAGGGAAAGGCATAACGGAACTGATCTTCAAGAACATGCTTGTTCAAATATTTCCACTGAGCTGAATAATTTTAATAATAATTATTCAATTACATTTCGAAATGAATCAGCATCTTTATAGATTTTTTTAAAGATTTCTTAGCACTAATTATTCATATATCATTTCGTATTTAAAATATAATTTTTAGTGTAGAATATATAAGATTTATAGAATTCTAATTCTTATATGCTATTTTTAATCAATTCATTTTTATTGCTGCCTAATCCTATTTAATTTAAAGTAATTAATCTAATCCATGAGCCAAAAATTCATAATAATGATGAATTATCACAGATTCTATAGATCAAATATATCCTGAAGCAAATTGCTTTCTAAACATTGATTATAATTTGTGTTTTCTTAACCTACAGCGTTGGAAAATATTTATTTTTGAATTTTTTTTTCTATTTAAATTATTAGGCTTTAAAAACTTAGCTTTATGTGTAAGAGGAAAAATCCTCAGAAGACGACTTCCAGTTGTTACCAGCCAAGGAGTATTTCATACCTTGTCATAAATGACATGATGACTGCCAACTGTCATCAGCCCAGGAATGTTTATATGGCTGATGGTAATTCCCATGCTGATCACCATTTATCAGAAACCATAGACTAACATGCTTAAGGCAATGCATACTTATCACCAGCCCAGGAATATTTTGCTGTTAAGGATAATACACGATGGTTGTGAATTACCTCTAGCCAAGAATTATTAAGCTTGCGACAATGTTCACGTGTCATCAACTTAGGCAAAATTCCTGGATTGGTGATAACTAGGAAATGTCTGGTGCATACCCATTCTCTCGCATTGTTGAATAGATAAAGTATTATGAATTGTTAAGCACGAATTAATTAACATTATTAGTATTATTAATTAGAACTGCTTAGTTTAGTTATTAACGTCCCGTTTAAAGCAACACCAGGGCTATTTTGGGAAGGACCTCGAAATTTTGAACCGCGGTCAGATGACGAGGACGACACCTGAGTTGGCACCCCCTCACCATACCACACCACACCAACGGGAGTACGTTTGGTCCTGACGTCTTTATCATGCAACAGACCCCCTTACACGGCGGTTCTTCGGTGGAATGTGGTCTCGCACCTGAAACCCTACGGCTCACAAGCCGAGACCTTACCACCAGGCCATCACGGCCCCAAGCTTTGTTAAATATGACTTATTAAAGTAGTATCATTTAGATTGAATGCAAATATCTTGGCAATAACAAAGTCAATTAATGCTTATAATTAAGACTGAAATGTCGCTATTTACAAATTCAGGTGTGATTTTCATAAAGGCTGAAACAAAGTATTAACAAAAACAGGTAACTTCGATATAAGTCTGGTGCATTTTAGTAGAAGATCAATAAGTCACTATTTGAACGCATACAAACACATCAGTATTTTATTTCTATAGTAATGCTGTAAATATGTGAGAATATAAGATTTAAAAGAAATTTCTTTGGAAATCATAATTTTGTTTAAAAAAATTTCGTGGGTTTATATTTCCACAGATATAGTCACTAACTTTAGCAGAAACAATTTAAAAAGAAAAATTATACATTTTATATGTAATAAACGACGAAATAGAAGATGTGTCGTGAATGAACCGTAATGTGTAATGAACCGTATTAATTTTTAAAAGACATATGTAGTCATGAAGTAAATTAAAATTTGTTGTATGAAAAATTTAATACTATTTTACTTTTTCTCTTAACTGTGATCCTAACAGAATGCAACTGCAAAAAAACCGAAAACAAAAAAACTGCAAGAACGATGTTTGAATAACGTAATCCTTAACTGGTTTGATTAATTGTTTTGATCTAGGGGTCCGCATGAGACACAAATGCTTCACTCACAAAAACATAATTTTTTATTTGTTTTTATTGTATGTTAATAAGTCGATTTTGATGATTAAAATTTTAAAGTAAAAAATATATAGAATTCTAAAAATAAATTTTAAGTATCACTGCACCTTTTTTTTTAAAAAAAAAAGTTAACTTCAAAGGGTTTTTTTTTGTCTTTTGTTAAGTCGAGACAATGATCCGGAATTCTATAGCCTCATTGCTGAATTCGAGGAGTTCCCTTTCAATCAATAAGCTCTTTTTACGCCATTTCGCTTTCCACACAATGACGATAAGAATTTTCGGATCGATAGGCAGTGAATGTCCCGGGGCAGAACATCTTCCATTTCAACATTCCCATTCATTACCATGCCTAAGAGAACATTTGAAAGGAAGGGGGGGGGGATAATGTTAGCAAACCACTAATTACTGTTTTAATGAGTAGTTCAAATGCAATACTGCTACGCTAATTAATCAAGAAATAGAACATAAAACTGGTTCGAAACTTTTTTTTTTTTTCATTTTCGTTAAATTATAGAAACTTTTAAATATGTTTCGATATTTTAGAAATTAAGATTTAAATTTATGCAAAGAAAATTTCCTTATTTAAAATCAAGAGTTCTAAATTAGAAATTGTAATGTTCTCTATTATTTTCAAAATGGAAATTTTATGCTTTTATAAACTAAATTTATATCAAATGATATGAACATTACAATCTATTCACATGAATTCAATTATTTTCTGCTATTTTGGAAATCGAAAAATGATAATTAAAATATGAGCCATTCCTGATTTAAAAACACATTGCGGAAACTTTCTTTATATAGATTCAAAACATCACTTAAAATTGTTACTTTAATTCAAACTAAATGTTAATTTGAATATGGCAGTGTTTCAGAAAAATAATCTCATTTCATACATTTTGTTAAAAAAAATTGGGATTATATTTGAAACTTAAAATAAAAATAATAAACATATGTAATTTTCCTTTCAGCTCTTACAAATATTTACATCTATTTAAATTTAAGTAACGGTTGTTGAAAAATAATATATTACAAAGTATAGGATGCAAATCTGCAACACGATCAGATGCTCCCAGATCCACATATTCTGATGGTTATATCTTTTCTTAAACATCGGAAAATTAATAGTTTGAAATCTCATTACACCGTAAATAAATAACTTTTATAGCCGTGGGAAATCTGAATCGCCTTTCGAAGTCAAATTTCTCCTACAAATGTCGAGTTTTGAAGAAAAGAGGTCGATGGAGCGAAGATAACGGTATGTAATTTACAAATGTTGTTCTGTATAATATTTTAACTATAATCGACAAACAAACAAATAAACGTCCAAAACATAAATTAGATTTTTAGTTTTATTAACGTCCCGTTTTAAAGCAACACTAGGGCTATTTTGGTCCGGCCCTCGTAATTTTTAACCGTGGCCAGTTGACGAGGACAACGCCTGGCCACTCTCTCCAAAATTTCCCACCACAACAGCGGGAGGACACTTGTCCCCGACGGATTTAACGTGCACCAGACCCACTTAAACAGCGGTTCTTCTGTGGAAGCGGGTGTCAAATCTGAAACACTCCGGCTTCAAGGTCGAGACTTTGCCACCAGGCCACAGCGGCCCTCGTAAATTCGATTTGCTTCCATTCTTGTACTAACAGAATGCCAGATCCAATTGCAAAAGATCGCAAACAATAGTTTTGGTTTAGAATTTGCAAGTTCGTAACAAAATTCCCTCAAATTTAATTTACATGTGATCTTGGTACAAATTAAATTTATTAGAATCAAACTTCCTTTCTTGTACCCTAATTTGGGAATTTGGAGTATTAAAGTGCTAGGCAACGTGTCATCCTTGTCATTTAACAATGACTCTAAAAAACGAAGCTAGCCCCAAAATAAATTTTAGCTTAGCTTCTGAAAAGGATGAGAACTTAATAAAGACAAAAGCTATAATCTTCCAGACGAATTCAAGGAAGGTTTTCTTTCAATCAATAAACCCTGTTTAAGACACTTATTTTGAACAATGAGATGAGAATTTTTCGATCTATTGACTTTCGACGTATCAGAACGTTTTCGATTTCAGTTATCTCATTCATTATTGAACCTAATAGAAAATTTCTAAGAAATATTTGATGATGTAATTATTGATTTAGCGAATAATTAAACACAATAGTTTTTAGCAAATTAATAAAAGAATAGAATTTAGATTTTGATAATTAATTGAAACTCGAAGTTTAAAAGTACTGTCAAAAATTTTTATGGATGGTTTCTCCATTTTTCCAACATTAATTTTTACGTAAATGCACAAAAAAATTTTAGGCCCTTTTTAAAACACTCAACCTTTTAGCTTTCAATATAAAAACAAAAGGTATCTATGAATTTAAAATCATCCCCCCTTTTATAGATTATATTATAACTAAATGGCCTGTAAGGAAATATCTAATACCTGTCAACTGTTTTAATGCATAAATGTGAACAGTTTATATGCTCTTTTTTATAATAAATAAATATAATCTTTTTACAGAAAATTCTATATAAAATCAAATTCTTTACAATTATCTTTGTTATTATGAAAAATATAACGAAAATAATTATTTGTAAGTTGAATAGAACTCCACTGTATACTCAAAAAAATATTAGCTAATTAATCAAAGGACCAAGGATAAGAATTATATTTCGATAATTATTTCAATCCCAAAGTTTTAAAGTGTTGCTCAAAATTTATTTATATTTTGATCCATTTTTCAACATGAATTTTTATACAAGTGCACCGAAGATTTTAACTTCTTAATGAAGTACTCAGCCTCTTGGCCATAAAAAAATGGTTTTAGGAATTCAAGATTTCCTCTGTCAACCGTTTATACTTTTTGTTTGTAATAAATAAACATTCTCTTAGTATTGAAAAGTTATTGAGAGAAATTTAACGGAAATCATAAATTATAGATCCCACACTTTTCTCATTAATTCAAGACTAAATAGCACTATTCATTAATATTATCATTACCGTTATTATTATTATTATTCTCTTTTCCATGGCATATACTGATTATTTCGTTTTGTTTCTTGGATTCCTTAAATTTCACTGGTGTTTTGTTTTTTTAACTTTTATTAGATTTTACGTATTGTAACGTTTTTGATTCTGAATAATTATATACCACATGTTGATATTTGGATATTTAACATATACTTACTTATAATGAAAGAGCTATTAAAATTATAAAACCAGCAGTAGAAGTCTCTTGATTGGTTGAATGGAATTTTGTGAAGCAGCATACACTTCTTGGCCACATTGCACAGTTCACTTTGTCAAACGAAATCTCTGTCATGTACAAATGGCTGCATTCACTTGTGCCAAAAAAATCTCACTTCGGAAATTAATGAGGGGGGGTTTCCAAACCCGATTCATCTCTAATTAACGTAACCATAACTATACTTCCAAATTTATAAGAGGAAAAACGAACAGAGTTTTCGCAAATGATAAATTAAAATTTTGACTTAATCTGGTGTAAACATACAATCTCATATTCAAATAAGATGAGGTAAAAATATTATTTTGAATTGTGAAAAATTACTCCACCCCTTACTTTTTCAAAATTTAGAAAATAGGTAAATGCTTTTTAAATGATGATATCTAACAAGGAATTCACGAAATTATACCATTAGAGCTCAATTTTCCTTACACTAGTATGGTAGCTTCCGCCATGGTGGTTAGTTCTCGCCCCTCTGGTGAATACAGAAAAAGGTGGTGGGGGGAGGGGATCTGGCCCTTCCCATCAATGACTGGACGTATTTTCTTAGGGAAAGGTTGTACCGTGGCCGGTGATGGCCCTTAGGACTAAACAACAGTTCCTGTCAGTGTTGATCCAACATTCAAGTGTTCCCGTGTGCCTTCCAGCAGGTCGGAGTGACCAGTTTAAGGTTACATTGGTATGGTGTGAAAGCTATTAGAGATGGATTCAAGCCCATATGTATTTCTCATCAACGTACCTCGTTTTAAGGAAACACGGTATCTTCACAACAATTTTTCTTTAATTTTAAGCATTTTACAAAAAAAAGTTACTTAGTAATATATGTTAACACTGAAATAAAAACACCTTGAGAAGAAAAAGACAATTTTATTCTGTCTAATTAGATAAAATTTCAATTTTTATTAAAAAATCAATTTTTTAAATTTGCTACAGTTCAAATATGAGTATTCTTTCTTCATACTTCTTTTATAGATTCTCTTAAATATATTACTCAAAATTGTGCGTAGATTACAAGATATATTTAGTACTTATTTTAATATAAAATTTTATGTGATGAAAAACGGAAAAATTTAGCAGCACCTCATTTTAACTCTAGCATCTAAAAATATCTAAACAAGTGAATGCTTATTGTATGCACAGTTTTATTAAATACATAATGAGGAACTTGTTCAGAAATTTTGAAAGCTCTATTTTATTTAGGAAGAATTCCTTAGCATTTTAAAAGCATGAAGATGAAGAAAATCAGAACATGAAACTGCAAAAGATATTTAAAGTTTCGATTTGTGAATAAAAATCTATTTACCCTTTTCTCAAAAAAATATTTTGCATAGCCATAAAAACTGTATAATTTAAAATATACGTATACAAAATTTAAAACACTTATCTTCACTCAAAATATTTTATAAAAATTTAGATACTCATTATTGCAATAAAACGAAACCTGATCGAGAAAAATAGTTGTATGAAACAGACAAAATATCTAGATTTTTTTTAATAAATTAACATACCTGGTAATTAAAATTAATTAAACAAATGATTCTAAAGTACTCAGGTTTATATGAGCATGTTAATCCTTCCGTTTTTAAATTATAATATTCTCTGCATTTACGACCAAGTTTAATTCTTTTCTGAACTAACTCATACATTTCTTACATCTTCTCAGATATTCACACCAATAATCCCTTCACATGGCTAGATGTCTAAAATGTTTGTTTAGAAGAATGTTATTTTCAGCTTGAACATTTTCTAATTATTTAGATATCCTTACACTGAACTCGGAAACTGCATATGCAACTAAAATTTGGATTTGACAGAGTGACTCAAAAATTTTAATTCAGCACTTACTCCATATTACTCTATGAAGACTTTCGTTTGAATTCTGTATCAAACATCTTCTGCAAGGTTGAAGAAGCTCATCTCATGCAAGTCATTCATAAATTAGCATAATTTTGGGGACAAATTTCTTATTTATTGGTGTTTTCATATGCGTTTTATGTGAACCTGGTGTTTTACCATTGGTAAAAGCTTTCTGATAAAAGCACCAACAATCTTTTCCAAAAGGACACAGTTCTCTGCTAAAAAGAGTAAAATAAATTCAATATTTCTTTGGTCTGTGGCAATAGTTCGGAAACTCTGAGTCTTTAAAAATCGGTAATTTTTGAAAGTTCAGGGTCTTTTAAATCCTTGTCATTGCTAATAAAAACCTGAATAACTTACTAAATAATACAGACGCAGCTTTAATATTTTAGTATGATGTGAAGTAGGGTAAAAGCAAACAAATGAGTCAATAAAAATACTTCGAAATTTTGATCATTTTTTAGGTACCATATCCCCTTAAAATAGCAAATATCGTTCTAAAATAACTGTGTTATTTCAAAATGAAAAGATAATATAATAAATTTAAATTGATAGGAAAATCATTTACATGTTACTTTTATTGATTTGTATTGGTTTATTGACACATGGAACATTCTTTATACTGTGAAAGATTATATATGATATTTTTGTCTATCTGAACCATGTTATCTTTCTTATATGAGATGATACTTTTTGGAAATACATGAAAATTTATCTAAATGATAAATTTTTACCATAATCCAGGAATTTGATCCACAATTTATCATTTGCAATTATTTTCTTCAAAATGATAATTCGTAATAGGTAGATTTTAAGAAGCACTGTTTTAGGGGGCTGTAAGATATGTCATTAATTCAAAAGTTTATTAAAGAGTGACAGTTAATTTTAAAATTTCTATCATAATTCTAGATGTTTCTTCGGATACTAAAACGTTAAATAAAGAAAGTTAATAATTATTGCAAAAATATTGTTACGAAATTTCTGCCAGGGTTCGTTTGGATAGTGGAAGTTTTATGGTGAGGAGAACGCTCAATCAGTAGGCAGAAGTAGAATAAAAACAACGACGTTTATTTACACGAAGAAACACAGACTGCACAAAGGCGACAACTATATACAGCACAAAGAAGGCAATTATCTTCAGCCGCGAGATGTGCAACAGCAGTACACACAACAAAACTCTACTGCAGACAGTAGCGCACAGCATAGTTCAGCACTAGCTTGACTCCGTCGCTGCTCTGCTAATCCCTGGAAAACCAGTTCTTCACCGTCGATTCCGCTCTGTCGATTCCGACTGCCACTACTATTCTTCGACTCTGGCTTCGTCCACTCTGTCTTCGACTTTCCACTGACTCGGATTACTCTGTCTGAACCGTAGATGACAACGGTTAACGGAGTACCCGCCCGTGATGGGCTACCTCCGAGCCTTGCAAATTGAAAAGCCTGGCGAGAAATGGTTTGACCTGAACTGTTGTGATCTTGATGAAACTAGATAGAGAACTGACAGAGTCCTCTGGAGAAAAAGTCCGCATGACATGTGAGGGAGAGTGGATGTGAAGTCCCGACCAATGGGAAAGCAGACAGTCATGGGAGTAGGAGAGGGTGATGCAGGAAGGTTTTATGAGTGCGGTGGAGGATGAACTATTGTTCGTGAGTGGCCAATCAAGAAGCTGGGTTATTGTAGTGGAGAGATCAAAACTTTTGGGGGGACTTAGCAGATCAGAGCATTCAGGATAATTATCTTTTTCTCCTCCTTGTTGTTTGTTTTCTTAGATTGCTTGACTGCCTCAATTAATCTGGGGAATTCTTTGAGCACTTCTCTAAGTTCTTTCAGGATTTCCAGGATTTCTAGTGTCGAGGGTAGTTCTTCATTTACTGTTAAAATAGGCTCCTCGTGCTGTTTCCTAGGTGTGGAGATGGGTTGGGGGTCTTGTTTACTTGGATTTTTTCTCATTATTTCAGCATAGGTGGGCCTTTTATTGACATTAGCTTGGGGAATTTGGAACATCCTTTCCAGACAGCTGTATGTCCGGTTTCGTCACAATTAACGCAGACTGGGTCCTGGATTTTTTCTCATGCTGCGGCTCCTGGTAGCATGAGAGCCTCCGCATTTGATACATTTGGGTGTTAGTCTGCAGTTCCTTGCTGCATGAAAGAACCTGCACAGTTAGAGTAGATGGTTGCAGATGATTTTTCTTCTGTAAATTTCTATTTTAATCTTCAGATGGAGGAAGGATTTTTCATTGTAAATGTTTTGGGCATTCTTAGATTTCTAGTAGGAAGATTGGGTAAAATGTCTTCATCCTGTAATTTCTGAGCTGGGATATTCATATAATTTTGTAGCATCTTTCTTCAAGTTCTTTTACTATTTCATCTTTATCAGCATCTATGGGGAGTCCTTTGAATATGATTTTAATTGGCCTTTCATCAAAGCATTTCAGAGAGAGTGAATTCTTCCTTCTTTTCTGTCAGCATTTCGATAATTTTGGATCTTTCTTCTTCGTTTACTGGTTGTATTGCAATCATGTTCCTTGTCAGCCTATTTTCCGTTTGCGGAAATTTTCTATGGATCTCCTGGAGCGTGATATTGTAATCTGGCAGCTGCAACCCCTTTTATAGGTCTCAGGAGGCGGGACTAGAAGCCTCTTAACCAATCAGGAACGTTCGAGGCGTATCTCGGTTCCTACTGGACGGAACGGGAAATTTCTAGATGCTTCGGGCATTATCTATTTTGGCGCCAAAGTCGCAAAATTCGTCGCCAAGTCGCCAAATGGTCGCCGGTTTGTCGCCAAGCTCTGGGACCTCCGACGCGCCACCCGGACTCCGTGGACTTTAAAACAGTCTTTCTGTTGATGGAACAAACTATGCTGGGAAGCCGAATTGCAGGTTTTGTAACAATATATTATTGTAAAAATAATACGATGAAATATCCTAGGAACACAGTTTTATGAATTTGGATGACTAATTTTCCACTATTGAAAAATGCAAGAACTCTTTTGATATATTCGTATTCTTAATTTAATAACAGGTAATATTCTATTATTCATTTTTCTCAAAAAGAATGAAATATTTTCTTTAAAAATTAAATTTTTGAAGAAATCTTTAATACAGCAATTCTTTCCCCCATAGTTGCGATTTAAACCCACATAAGTGTATCTCTTATTACGATTTTTGACAATATTTCATTTAACTATTAAAACATTATTTTATTAACAGGTCAATATTGTTGTTTTATCTGATCATGGAATGACATCAACAGATTCTCGAGGGCTGAGTGTCATCAATTTGAATCAACTCATTGATATGTCTGACATTCGATACATGGTCTACTATGGCGCCACAAGTATGCTTCTGCCATATGAAGGGAAATTAGAAAAGGTAAGTGCAGATTAGTACCTTTATTAGTGAGTACTTTTCCATTAAAATGGTCCCAAATAAATTTCGCTAAGTCCTGGCCACCGATTGCAATAACTTAAAAATAATTTCCTTATCGTAGAAACGTCTTTGAATAGCAAATATTTATATTTTTATATATAATTTATTATAATATTCTTTTACTGGAACGCTTTGTCTTATTTTACATGGATTCCTAGGAAAGATGCCTTTTCGTTTAATGATTGTTTCTCTCTACGAGGGAGATTCCGGAACAAATCTTGCTTGTTAAGCTCGATTCTACTGTACTACAAAAATCATTTACAGAATCAAATATTTTTCAGCTATTTTTTTTTATATTGTAAGCGAATTATTTTTTCCATATGTACTCAAATTTATCGTGTATATATCACGTATAAAATTCATTTCCAAAAAATATATCCCTTTGTTTACAATAGAAATTTCGACGACATTCGTCCGAAGAATGTCCCAGCTCTTTTAAATAAAAATGTTTAAGAAGTATTTAATTTTCAAATGTTAAGTGTATTAAATAAATATCACTGATCAAGAATTAAATTATTTAAAATTCACTGAAAAAGTTAAACATCGATATGTTCTAATTAATGCAACTTTGTACTTTGCCTTATAATTAATTTAATGGCAATAAAATTTTTAATGGATATAATTAGTTTTGCACCATTTTCGGATTTTACTTCTTATTTAAAATGCAAAGACAGACACCACGAAAATATTTTGTTCTTCTGTTGTATCTCGAAATTTAATTTCGAAAAAAATGGAGTCATAAACCGGCAAAAGGATTCCTTAAAACATTAACTGTTATTTTTATTTTTAAATTAATGGTCAAAAAAAGAGTTCAATAGCTTTAACAAGAATCATTGGTTTTGTGGTTTAGGTATTTACGTATGAAATACAAAAAATTATAAAAATTTCGTTTTTAAATTAAAAATGAAATAAATAAATGTATCACTAATTAAAAAATTATTTATTTAAAATCATTTGAAGAATGAGTTTTTAAGTGTTCCAATTAATGCTTTGTATGTGTGATTAATTCAAAAACAATAATTTTTTTTTAATTAATTTGATTTATCAATTTTTGTTTATCAGAAATGCACTTTATTTTAGAATTTGGCTTCCTATTCAAGGAAATATGCAAAAAGAGGATCAGGAAAAAAATATAGAGTCTCAAAATCTCTTTCAAACTGAATGAGGATATTAATGAGAAAATAATTGAAATCGCTTCATTATATTGTATATTAGGATGCTTAAGCGACCAGTTGACACGGATTAATGGCTACTAAAAATTTCACTTCAATACTGTGTATTACTTGCTCTTAATATTTCCTTTGCTAAAATATTTTTAAACATTAAATTTTGATAACATTTAATTCGTACTATTTTAGAAGCCTTATACTATTCTGCCCATCGTGTTATGCATTTTCCTAATATTTTTTATCTATATCTTTATATATCCAATTATGTCACAGAAAAAAGCAACAGTTCTAAAAATGAGCGCATTTCAAAAAATTTTCACCATTGATTAGTTCTGATTTTAAACTTCAATTGTAAGTAAAACGAAATTTCAAACATTTTATTAAAAGCATGTCTTATATTGGAACTTATTTAACATGGAAATATATACCGAATGTTCCTACTTTGTTTATCAACAACGAAAGAAAAAGACAGAATGAAATGGTAATAGAAATATTATGGTAATATTGTTTTGCTTCAATATTTATATATATTTTTCTAAAAAAAAGCATTTGAAATTTTTGATGAATTATAATAGAAACGATTATATGGTCTAAAGGGTCTAAAAATTGGTATCATCCAAAACATATTTTTTCTTTAATGATGTAATTGTAATAATGATAACATTTTGCACAATTTTTATTTAATTAAAATTCTAAAATTTATTAAATTAAAATTCTTATCCAAATTTCAAACAAATCACTCTCTTATATTCCCACTCATCAAAATGCATATGAGCAGAATTTAGTAGCGCTAGGTCAAATTGTCTGGATTTTCGAGCGTCAAAATACATTCTTCTTCGTTGCTAGTAGAGAATTAGCCATACTTTCCTTATGCTGAATGAACCAAGTTGTGCAGGCTAATTTCTTCTGCATCAGCAGGTCATTGTTGCTGAATATTACATGAAATGCTCTTTATCTCTAGAAACGCCATTAGCGTCAGAGATCTCAAGATCTCATTAAGCACGTGGTTTTGTATCCCGAATGACTGCAGTTTCTTAAAATTATACTGACATTCCCATTTGTACCTAAATTAATCTAGAATTCATTAGGCGTTTAAAAGATATTTCCCTTTAAAAATGATATATAATTTTAGCACAAATCCAATTTAGAATGTGGTGTCCGAAACAAAGACTGGCGATATGCTTAGAATTATTTATATTTGATTTTTGTTCTATGGAAATATTACCATAAGGTTCATCCAAAACTTAATTGAAATAATGAAGAAAATTCTTCAAAATTGTTCCGAACAATTGCTTTAATACAACGAAGTTGAGTGAAGAATCTAGCAATATTCTAAAATGCCTAAAAATTCTTATTTTTTTTCTATTTTTTTTTTGCTAGGATTGTCATAAGAATAAAGAATCAATTAAAATACTGCAGGAATTTCTTCTAGATTGTTAGTTAGTTTTAATATATCAGAATAGTTTTAATATATCACTCTAACCATAGTCCAAAAATAATTTTTCAACTATCAGGGATAGGAAAATATTCCCTGTTGAAAATATTATATCATGAGGAAAAAGGTATCTGTTTTTTTTTGAATCAGAAGAATTTATATTGTTCTGATTCTTAAACATACTGCTGAAAAAATTACGAAATCAAAATTTTCAACCAATCCCTCAGTCGTCTTAGTTACATCTATTAAAATCATTTAATACATTAAAAAAGGCTCAATTCTTCAGTTTCTATAACTGACTATGTTAGAAAGCTTTGAATTTCAATATTTTACGCCAATTCACGGAAGCATCAGCGACATTCCTAAAATTCCTTTTGATGGAAAACACACATCAAAAATTATAACTGCCAATTTGATTTTCAAAATTAATTTTTCAGTGAAAAAGCAAATTTTAAACCAATTCATGCTCTTAAATCATGTGAACTTAAAATTATTACAATTGCACATAGAATCCAGAAAACTTTTTCCAAGTCCCATAAATCGATGCGAGCGAATTTTCCTTGATATCATTTCTTTTCTTTTTCTTTTTTTTCATATTAGTCATCGTAATTGATTTAAATTAAAGGGGAAGTTTCTTTGCGACAGTTTTATGAATTTTTTATAAGAAATCAATTGTTTTCTAATCTCTAAATATTTCATTTATAAATTTGAAATAATTAACTAAAAGACATTTCCCCCGCTCTGAGTACTTGCTCGTTTTCGCATATTTCTAATTTACATAAAAGATTATGATTTCTATATACGTCATACTGAGCGCTATCATTCACCATTTAAGAGATTTATCTTAAAAACACTATTTTATTGTACATTCTCTATGGGGAAAAAGTGTGACATATGCAGAAATTTAGGTTTCAGGTGTTCATTACTTTCATCCATTATTTAATTTAAAATTCGAAACAAAACTTTAAAATAAATATTTTTGAAAAAAAATAGCCTCGAACGTCGGCAGTCACCATAAGTACTCTGTAAATATTTTGATAAATGAATATAAATCGACGAACATTATCCCTATTTCTTCCTTCCTTTCTTAAATGTTTTGAAAATATTTCTTATCGCTGTATGCATCCTCTGAATTTTGATAATTGTTTATCATCTAGGATGCTTTTATATCATGTATCCGTCCTCACTGGCAACAGCTGCTGAAATCATTGATTTGGAATGCATCTTTTACATTAAAAGTCATATTTACACTTTTGATATCCCAAAAAAGCTCTTTTATGGTAATTTGGTGGAAGATCATCTCATACCAGAAGCATCTGCTTAACATCGAAAGGCGTATTTTTATGTTGTTAAAAAAATGTAAATTGCATTTTTAACCACTGTTCTTTTTTTTTCATGATATACATGCGTTAAATATATGCTAAATCTCAATCTCTAATAATAATAAAAATGAATGAGTGTGCGTGTGAGTTTCTGTGGCTCCTTAAAGTAATCAAATTTGACCTTGATATATTCTAAAAGGTAGAAATGTGTATCTAGGAATGATTTTTTTTTACTTTTAATTATATAAAAATTAGACAAAATTCCAGCTTTTTCTTTGATAATTTCCGAAAGTATTAGAACACAAAAAAAAAATAAGCTTCATATAATCTTAAAACTCAAACTTTATATTTTTAATAATACTATTTTAATAAAGTGTAATTTTTTTCAGAATTTTGCTAGTTTTTTTAAATATATTATTTTATTTAATTTTCAACAATTAACTATATATTTGCCCTGAAATACAAAATTTTTTATTATTTCATCGTTTACTTATTCTTATGATTTTATCTTCTATTTTTAGAAGCTGAAAAAATATCTTTTTTATTATCTGCGCAGTTTATATGAATAATAAGAAAATTATGCTACAATATCGACATGTAATCTGAAGATACATGAACAGGGTAATTACATTTTAAGCGTCATGACGTCACAGGACTTGATTCTATTAGGAAGGTTCATATGCATAATGAACAGAACAGTAATGCATGCGACTTTAATTTCTTTCACAATAGGATTTTAAAAATATTTTTGTTGCGGAATCATGAATATTAAAATATGCAGAAGAGATTTCATTGAAAGTAATCACAATTATTACTCCCAGAGAACGAGCAGATCAACAAAGGAGTCTGCTAGAAAAGATTTCACAAGGACCACAGGATTTTAATATTGATTAATTAATAATTATTTTCAGTGTTTTATTCTATGTGTTATTCATTTTATTATCTATTGTTTCTGCCACTTGAACATTAATGAAATGTAGCATAATTCATTTTCTGTGAAATCATTATATTCGTTTTTTTCTATGAAATCATTGTATCCATTAATTCATTTTAAGTTCCGACTGTGTCATGGAGTTTCCTATCGGCGATTTTAATTATTTAAATTTTTGCTAAATGCACTCGCCTTTGTATTCTACAATGAATGCATGATATTTAGTTCCTTTTTGCCCTTTAATGCTGGAAAGCATTGAAAGTTATATTATTGTTACCATGAGCTTCGTAAATCGGAAATGTCTCTCAAAATAAACCAATTGATGAAAAGAATTTTGTTTTATTTTTCATCAATTTTCCAAATTATTTCCTATTTAATTTTTAGAAGTTGAAGAAATTTATTTTTATTATCTACACAGTTTATATGAATAATAAGAAAATTATATTATAATATCGTCATGTAATTTGAAGGCACACGAATGGAATAAATACATTTTAAGCGTTATGACGCCACAGGACTTGATAGTATTAGGAAGGTTCATATACACAATGAACAGAACTTTATACGGTTTTGAGAGGCCCTTAGACTTTAATATTTTTTCAAAGTAAAGATCTTTAGCTCAAATCTTTTAATCTGATCAAAACAAAATTCATTTAGACTTTAATTTCTGGCAAAATAGGATATTTAAAATGTTTTCGCTAGGGAATCATGAATATTAAATTATGCATAAGAGATTTAATTGGAAATAAGCACAATTATTTCTCCTAGTAAACCAGAAGATCGTCAAAGGTGACTAGTAGAAAAGACTGAACGAGGATTATAGGATTTTAATACTGATAAATGAATAATTATTTTTTGTGTTTGATACTATTTGTTATTCATTTTATCAAGCATTGTTTCTGTCATTTGAGTATTAATGGACTTTTACATAATCCATTTTCTGTGAAATCATTATATCTGCTTTTTTTGTAAAATCATTACATCATTAATCCATTCACTGTCTACTGACTGTGTAAAGAAGTTTCCTATTTTAATTATTAAAGTATTTGCGAAATTCACATACTTTTGTATACCACAATGAATGCACGATATTTGGTTTCACTTTGTCCTTTAGAGTTGTAATTCAGTGAAAGTTATTTTATGGTTACCATGGGTTTCATAAGTCTGAAATGTCTCCCAAAATAAACCATTTGATAAAAAGAATGTTTTATTTTTTCAGAAATTTTCAAATTATTACCTGTGATAGAGATCCAATAACAAATTCCATCTTCCTTCTCATACATATGTTCTTGAAGTTTTCAAAGTAGAATCTCCATTCGATTACATAAGCTTGTAACGAAAGAATATTTTTACTGAATGCTACGTTCTCATCAATATTCTAGAGGAAGGTAAACTGTGAATTCGATGGGGAATTGTGGAGCTGGAATATTTGCTCAAACTTTCGCACTACGTGTTCGAATGTTAGCAAGTCTCCCCGTACTTTTCATTCAGCAACATCAAAGTGAAAACTCAAAAATCGATTTTGTTATAGGTGACGTTTTCATTTATATACGAGATGGAAGAAAATTGCGATATGGAGAAATTGCAATAAAGCGTATCAAATACTTTCAGCAGAGTAACTGACATTTTTCGGATACTTATTTCATCGATAAATGGAAATTCAAAGAATAATTTTTTTTTATTGAACATTTATAAATCCCCCGTGCACCACAAAGTATCACACGGGGCTTACAGAAGTAAGTATGTAACACATTACAAAAAGAAAAAGAAGAAAATTTAACAATTATGAAGGATTACAGATGTCAACTATAAGTTTACAGAAATTTTCGGAAGCACTACTAGTGGAAATAAGTTGGTGAAACTCTAGTGGCCAATTTATATTCATGTCCTTGAGAGCCAGCCTTAGGATCTGTCTTTCTTTGACAAACTTGGAACATAAAAGGAGCACATGTTCAACATTTTCCTCCCCACCAATATTACAATCGCAGGAAGATGACGGAAACAAATTAAATTTGTACAAATAACTTTTAAAGTTACCATGACCAGTTAGAAATTGGGTTATTTTGTAATTAGTATAAAATTGATGGCATGACAGTCTCTTATTTATGGATGGAAAAAATTTCTTTGTTAAGCTCCCTTCATTTGAAAGGAGATATTCTTGATTCCAAGACTCCACCATTTTTTCTCTCGTAATCTTCTTGTAAAAGGATTTAGGAATATTAACGTCGATGTCGATTTTGCGCTTAGTGGCAGCTTTTGCAAGCCAATCGGCCCGCTCCTTTCCATAAATGCCCGTGTGTCCACGAACAAATGCAAAAACTATTGAGATACTTTTATCTTTCAGGCCTTTAATTTGCTTTTGGATTTCGACGATTATGTTGTTAGACGAAGAAATACACTTCAGAGAATCCAAGGACGATAGAGAATCGGTACAAATAAGATAGTCTGAGATTACACTATTTTGTTCAGCGATACATTTGATGGCGAAGTTTAAACATAAGAGTTCAACTACAAAAACTGGGCATTCATTACGAATCCTAAATTGAAAGTGCTCGGATTCAATACCACTTCTGAAAACAACAAATGCGAAACCAACTCTACCATCAATTTTACTGCCATCAGTATAGCAAATAACAGGGAAAACATCCTTGGTTTTGTCACTAAATTGAATAATATTGATAGCGGTTCTCTCTGAGAGATGAGGGAGAAAAGACGGAGACAGAATATAATCATAATTAAATATGTAAGAAGCAGAGAGATTTTATCAAGAATAACGATATCAATTGGAGGGAAGCCAGAAATTGCATAAATTGACTCGTAACTTATGGTACGATACCCGCGAATGACCCGCAAAGGTAACCTTCTTTGTATGCGTCGCATATATTTAGAATTCACCTTCCTTTTAAGCGCCGCACCCCAAACTCTAGAACCATACATTATGAAGGGTTCGATTCCTTGTTTATAAATGAGCGAATGTACGTTGGAATTTATACCGAACCTGTTGCGTGCAATCCGATTTAATCCACGCTGTAATTTGTCACATTTCTCTGATACGTAAATTAAGTGTTGCTTCCACGAAAATTTACTATTAAGAAGAACCCCAAGATATTTCATTTGCTTTACCATAATCAAGGGAGCTCCGTCGAGATATAGCTGAAATGCATCATAGCAGACGTTTCGTTTTAAAATATGTATTACATAAGTTTATTACTACAGAAACTTATTTCAAATCTATATCTCTACAAATAATAAAGAAGGTGGTATTTATTACCTATCTATATACAAAACTTTCCGAAGCAGAGCTGTCAAATTAACAACAAATTTATTCTAGTTGCATTTTTTTTTCTTTTGAAAGTTTGATTAGAATTAGAATCAAATAATTAAAAGTCGATGTGATTTTGATGTATTTCATGATAATTCTGGAAATATAAACTGAATTTTACACAATTTCAAAATTTTAAAATACATTATTTTAATAATATTAATTTACTTATCTTTCTGATTTTAGTATCTCCCTGAATTTTACTAATTGTTTAAAAATATTTTTTTTTGCATAATTTTCAACAATGCATTTCATTATTATGATAAGATTCAAACCGTTTTCAATGTTTCATTAAATATTTAATAAAATGATATTCTTCTGCTGTTAGAAGTTAAAGCAGGATTCTGTAAATATATCTGCATAATTTACAGGAGGTGTCATAAAGGGAAACTACAACTCAAACAGCAAACATAATGAACTTTAGACTATGTATAATTAACGGTGATTATGTATAATTAACAGTGATTATGTATAATTAACGGTGATTATGTATAATTAAAGTGATTATTTATAATCAATAATAAGTTTAGTGGTGATTTTGAATAATCACCAGTACATAATCACCGTATTAATGCCATTTACAGTAATATATTACTAGCATGAATATAATTTAATTCTTCTTCGAATAATACTAGACAAATTCGTGTTGGAATTAAGCGCTAAACGTCTTCAGCGACCTGATTGTGCTAAGGAATATTGACATTGTTTATCTTTATTGACTTGATATTCATGGTTCTTTCAATAAAGTGTTTTTAAGTCTAAAATTGTGGCGGACATTATATTAGCATTATGCCTGTTTTGTTCCATGCTTCCAATTTTTAATTTATTTTAACTTGCATGATAATGTAACTAATTTTTCTTATGACATTTGTAAAGTAATCAGATATCAAACAAAATTATCCTTCCTTATTTTCCATTAAAATCTTTAATATCGTAGAGAGCAGGTACATCGAACATTTATGAAAATGTTAAATTTTGTGTGCTTTAGTATATTCTTATTTAGTGTACTCAAATGACTGACAGTGTAACTATAAAAATTAAAAATCTATTCTTTTTCAGCAATCAATTATATCATCAAATTATTTTAATTTACGCTATGATTATTAATCCATAAATTCAGCTAAAAAACGTCCCCAAAGAGTTTCCATTTTAATACATTCTAGAAGTTGTTATCTTAAGGTCGGAACTCAAGCGGTAGTTTATCGAACCGGAACCAACAAAGCATTGATCGCTATTGTGTTTCCTAATTCTCTTTGAATTTGGCAACTTCGCATTAAACATTGAGCACTGACCCACAAACGTGTGAGCTGAATGCAAGAGAGCAGCATCGATTAAACGGTAACGAAAATCCTTGAAGCGTAAACTAAGGGTTGAATTAGAAGATTTGTAGCTGTAAAAAAAATGTATGCTTTCGGATCATTTTAAAATTGAATTGTTTGATTTTAACATTGTCGTATGCAATGTACGACTAATTTAGGCAATAAGCAGTATAAGAATATGTAAAATAAATGTATGACAATTCTAAAGTTTAAAAAAATTCTTTAGAAGTATTTCTAAAAAGGTTTTATAGTTTATAAACTTTTTAAAAAGTAGTTTTTGAGAAAAATATAAGCACGGTAGTATAGATTTTGACAAAGCATGCTTAAAGCTGAGATATTGGTGAAGTTGAGAATAATTTGTTAGACGAAAATGAAAAAAAAATCGGAAGCTATGAAATACTAATGAAAAACACTTTATTCCAGAAGTTAATAAATATCAGAAAAAGAAACTTATAGGGTTGTTTAAAGATTTTTTTCGTGTATGGTAAGTGAAAAAAAGGTCTTGATGAAAGATGTAAGATTAAAAAAGAATGTAAAAAGCAAACAATTATTCTTAAACCAGAAGTTGGAAAACAAATACATAATTCATTAATATTTTACAGAAGAGTGTGAAAAAATAAGCAGATTCTTCGTTTGTTAATATAAAGAATGAAAGGGAAAACCATAATTAATATTTGCATTAACTACTAAAAGGGATTGAGTTTCTTTACGGCAATAAAATTATTGTTAATGATGTAGCAAAAAAAATTGTTCAAATTAATAAAAATAAACGAATAACAATTTAATTAGTATAATTGAAAATCTATTTTTTTTAATTAAAATTAAATACATATAAATTTGTGCTGAAATATTTTCAAAAACTATCCCAAAATATCTGAATTAATTTCTAATTAATTCAAATTTATAAAAAGAATTATCCCGATATATATATTCCTTACCTTTCAAATTTTTTTTTCAAATTTTGAGAACTCAAACTTAAATGGTCTTATCCGTGGAATGTCAGCAGATACAAATACAAGCATACATTAATTTATCAAATTAGGACATATATCACAAAAATTATAAAAAGAAGTCTCCTTGCCAGAATGTCATACCTCATAACAGTTTCAGTAAAAAGGAGAAAAAAACTATTGTTCTCTCTATTCTATAAACTGCTTCAATCTTTTTTTTTTTTCTGGAAAGAATTTAAAAAGAAATAATACTTCTCGCAATCCTTCTGAGTTAATTGCTTTGAAAGTGAGCAAAATATTTTTCTCATTCCACTTTTTTTTTTATGAAACTGCTGAAAAAAGAATGTGAAGTAGTCAGTAAATCAATTTAAATCAAATAGAAACAACGATCTCCAGAAAGTAGATGAAAAATAATTCTTGTAAGCTTTTTTATGAAGAAAAAAACAAATATTAGTTTTGTCAACCGACAAATAAACACACCCATTTTCTCTTCTAGTCAAGACGTGGACCAACAGTGAATCTATAATAAAAGAACATTTTTTTTTTTAACAATTCACATTTTCAATACTTGTAAAGATGGAAGTTGATTATCAATTTTTTGTCACTTTCTGATGTATTGAATTTTGAAATTTTGAGCAATTGTAGTTTCTCAATGGTAATGCAATATTTAAAGGATTTTAGATTTCTTAATTATTAATTAATATATTAATTTATGTAAATGTTCATATCTTAAAGGTGACTACATCTGTAAATCAATATGTGAAATATTAATTTGTTTATTCCTTAATATATTAATTTTCATATTCCTTAGTGTGAAATATTTTGAAGACAATAAAAAAGGAAAACATAAAAAAATATGTATAAAGTCTATATTTCACTTTTATTAATGTAGTAAAAAACAGGATATAATACCAAAGGAAAGAAAATGAAAGTTAAAAATATATAAGTAAATACGATTAAAATTCTAATTTTCTTAAAATAATTTAATTGTAAACTCACGCTTCCTCGTTTTTAATTTGATATCATTTTTTTATTAAAAAATTATCAGAATAAAAAATCAAGAATAATTTTAAAATATGAAGATTAAAATATTTATTCTTAGAAAAACACTGATGCTAATATTAACAAGAATATTTTATAATTTAATTGATATTAAATCTATAGAATATATTTAAATTAAAATATTTATTTTTAGATGTCCCATTCTTTATTTATTTTATGATATTTGTTAATAGGTTGTATTTTTCTCCAAAATGAAAACATAATAAATATGTATGTAGATTCATATAGCGAATTGCGCAAAATAATATATTTCTATGATGAGTGTATTCTATGCGGCAATTACGAAGAAGTAAAATTCTTAGAACAGAAAAAAAGATCCTTTCGTTAATGATTATTAATTAGTGAATTTATTAAATACTAAAATTTAGAAAATAATATAGATAAAGAAAGCTCTTATTAGTGCATTAAAAAATAATTTCCTTATCAAACACTGGAGTTCAAGCAAAAATTATAAAACCCGGAAGAGTAGAAAATAGTATGACAATAATATAAACCGCAATAAATATCATAAAAATACAGCAAAATTTCTTTAGCACACATGGCATCAAAATTAATTCATCATTCCAAAATTATAGCTTGGCATCATGAGATCATTACAAGCTTTAATATTTTATCATAAATAATCTAGTTTGAATTGCACGTTTTATTTTGTGATAACGTAATTTCACTTTCTGATTACGCATGTAAAATGCATAAATAACAATCAAGATTTTTTCGTTTGGCTTGCAAAAATTGTAGAAAGTTGAGCAACAAAAATATTTGATGAAAGAAAGAACATGTCGGAATTTTATTGTAATAATAAAGTTCATAGTTTAAAATAATAATAAAAATCAAACTTGCAAAAAGCCAGAAACAATTGACGCAATTGAATGGGTATCGTAAACAAGACTGTTTCCAAAATTTTTAAATGGCGTCTGAATAAAAGTCAAGCGATAATATGTTATAGAACTTCCGATGAAAGGAACTATGTTTTGTTATTTAAAAGGTATGTGAATACGCTCGGGTAAATTTCTTGAAAAACTTCCGAAAATAGGTTTATTTGTGAATATTTGTATTAAAAAAAATTGAAAAATATCTATGAAACCAAAATGTACCACTTGAGAGTCAAACGTGCTACAAAAAATGAAAAAAGGCATTTGTAGGCTGAAGAAAAGTACAGAGCAAAAATCATCTAGTTTAGAGCTTTATCAAATGATTTACTTAAAATTTTGCAGATAGCTTAACAAATATATTATCAGATTCCTAAACTTAAAAATTAGCTGTATTTCTATCCATTCTTTAAATATTGCGGTAAAACTGATAAATGACATGAAATTTCCAATTTTTTTCACATTGTGAAGAATTAAAACAACTATAAAATATATCCAAATGAATAGATTACTTATTATCTAGTTCAGTAATTGCAGAACGTATTGAGAAATTATTATACCAATTCTGATAAGAAGTATGCATTAGATGAGGTTTATGAGATTTTTCGTTAGAAAATTTTATTAAGGATTAGAATTTGAGAAAATAGCATTTAAAGATATAGAACAGCATAAAAAGTACGTAAATGCAAATATAAATTTTAGTGTAATTTCCCAAATAACAAACTTAGAAACAAAATTCTAGCGGTTTTATAAAATAAAAACTATTCAAACAATAAGAATATTAACTTTAAAAAAGATCATAATTTCTCAAAATATATTTTTAACATTGTCACCCACCATAAAATTTCAATAAAAATGGTTCTATGGTACAAATTTTCAACTATCAAAGTATGAGTTCTCTCAGTCAAGCTGCCTGCGCTGTTTAGTTCCAACACACACCAAGAGACACACCTTCTTCTTTGTTATTAGAGGAGATAAAGTACTTAGCATGAATCTGGCGGAGTATTTGAAACAGGAGTCGCTTTATTTGTTCTTCAAACATTTATTACGGAAAAATTCTGTTTTCCAGAATCATTAATCAAAGTTAATTGATACGCGAGTGTCTTAATTTGTATTGAGCACATCAAAGTTTCGAAGTTTTCTTAAACTTGAATTATCTTTCCTTTTTGTTCCTTCTAAAGAGTTAGTTAAAGCGAAATTGTATTTAACGTCTCAAATACTTCGCCATTTTTAAAAAGAACCAAGAAATTTATTGTTTATCTTTGTGGGTGTTTGAAAATAATCAGCTAGAGGCACTTTGCTATAAAGGTCATTAAAAGAATTGGCTTCTTCTAGATAACTATGGTTGGTACTTTCCCAGCATTTTAAAAATGTGCAAGAAATTAATTCTCTTAAGTGAAAACAATCAAGTATAGATGGTTTTGTGGTAGAAATAATTAAAAATATTTGACCTGTTTCAATAAAATATTTGACCAATTTTCAATCACTTCATTTATCTCTTGTTTAGTGAATAGATTTGCATGTATTCTTTTTTATATCAACTTCTGCATGTATCCAAATACAAAAAAAAAACGTACAAATCTTCAATCGGCATGCAATAAAGAAATTCTATAAGCATGAGGCTAGTTATAGAAAAGAATACGCAATTTGTAATTAATAATAATAGTAAAAATAAGTTTATATCTAAGCAATATTTTTAATATAATTAAATTTACTGATTTCTGAACGTCCAATTTTGTCAGGACAATTTTTCGTTTGCTTTCAGTATAAATTAACAAATGTTTTATTTGTTGGTTTGTTGCACTGCAAAAGTGTTTGAGATTCTAAAATTGTATTTGTCATGGTACAGCACCCCCCTCCTTCTCCCACAATTATGTTTAAACATTTTGTACATGTTTCAAACCACTTGCCAAATCTATAGAATATATTAATAGTTAGCATTAGATAGAAAAAATATCGAACTTAGCATTTTATGATTGATGATTATAGTACTTTTAGGATCATATCAAAACGTTTTTTGAAACTCAATATAATCTTTCGTGAAAAAGAATCATATGAACTAGATTTCCTTAATTTTATATATTAATGTAATAAATTTTATATTCTAATGTAACCTTATTTAATAAACATTCGTGAAACACATTATGGTTAAAATTAAATTCATTGCTAATTTTGCAAAAAAGTTATCATTGCAGGCTGTCCGGAAAACGATGATCTCGCTTTTAATTATTTGAATGTTGTTTCTAGTTGTAAATAGCATTTAATAATTACACTCTCCGTAAATATATACATATTTCAACCACTACTAAATAAAAAAAAAGAATTACGGCTAAATTGAAGTTTAAAAATGCAACTATAATTTATATATATATATATATATATATATATATATATATATATATAGTGCTTTGGCTAATATTTTTCTACATTACTATGAGAAAAAAAATAATTAAATATAATTTGATAAACGGATGGAGATATATTGATGACCTACTTCTGATTGACTTCGACAATACTAATATTGTAACTAATTGCTATCCAAAAGATTTAATTCTAACAGAAACGAATAAAAATCAACTTGACGCTACCTTTCTGGATTTAAAAATCGAAATTGATAATGATAAAACAATTGTTGGTATTTACGATAAAAGGGACGAATTCAACTTTAAAATAACAAAACTATGTAATTACCATTCCAATCTAAACTCTAAAATCTTCAAAAATCTAATTTTCTCACAAGTTAACAGGATAAAAAAGGTTTGCAATAATAAAAACTCCTATATTGAAGCATCAAACCACCTCATTAATAATTTAATTAAAAATGAATTTCCCAAAAATTACTGTAATGTCAATTTTTTAATTAAACAAGGTATGGTTTGGGATTAATCCTTTTGGCTTAAATAAAAAATTAGAACTTTCCTTTCTTTCTTTTTTTTCCCTCAATAGATGGCGCTGCGAGCTTACAATTTTTATCTAAATTGCCGTGAGCTTTGTTTTTAATGGGCGGGAATCACAATCGATAGCTTGGGATTTTCGGGACTGTTATAGAAGGTATGTTCTGCCTTTGCATTATATATTTTTTACCTTTTCATTATTTCTTCTGTGTTTAATTTGTCTGTTTTTTGGTGTTTTTTGTTATTGTATTTTTACTTATTAGTAGTTTTTCTTCTAATTGGTTGTTTTGTATTTTCCTTTCTGTTAAAATGGTATATCTCTTAGGCCTAATTTCAGGGGATTTTCGGGTCACGAAGGAATCATTATTAGACGTTTGTCTTAATTTCCTTTACAGAAAAAATCCCTTTTTTGAATCCCTGCCTGAGGGTGACCCTTGAAAAAGTCTTCAGGCCGGATTCTTACTTTTTTAATCTTTTTTAATATTTTTTTTTTTTTTTGTTTTTCCATTCTACTTTATTTTTATACTTTTGTATCAGTTCATCTGTGTTCTAGAAGTAGCAGCATTTGCGCTCTCTAAATACTATGAAGTTTTTTACCTGTTCCTTTTTTGGTTTTGTTTGAATAGATTATTTTTTTTTGTTGCGTTTTTG
>JAPMOR010077121.1:0-40759 GCA_026543865.1 Argiope aurantia
AGGGAAAAACAGCAAATACTTTATTTGCGTCAGCAGATTAATAGGATTTATTGTAGTGTTGCCAATTTTGTTCCGGCTTGTCTTATTTCAGTATGAGTTAAGAAGTGAAAACCCTTTGTTGTGACATCTTTAAATTGACCAACAAAACAATTTATACTCAGACAATAAACAAAGAAAAAAATGAGAAAACGGGCATTTTTAAACAATAGAGGTTTCTAAAGTTGGCACGCCATCTTTTTAACAGCAGTACGATAGACGTTGGTACTAATTTTTTGAAAGTGCCTTTCTACATGTAAAAGAATCAAATGGAAGTGTGTTAAAAAGAGCATTCAATCAAAACAAAGGAAAATTCATATGAATTACGAAATAACAGCCATGCCATGCATTGTAACGGCGCGTTCTAACTCTGTTGTTAATACCAAATGCTTTTAATAGTCCAAAGATAAATGCTTAATAAATGAAATAGTGCTGGCTTTCATTAAAAATGTCTTTGTTCAGAGTTTCTAAAATATTAACGATTTAAATTCCAACAGAGATTCATTGTTTACGCTGCAATAAAATTTGCTGTGGTTTTTTACCAATGTTTTATACGAAGTAAATAAAATTTGCATTGCCCTTTTAAATCATTATGCCTGGGCAACATACGGGTGCTGACTTATGGCTTTTTCAACTGATAAGTTGAAATTAAACTACTAAAAGGCGCTATAATTAGGCGCAAAAAATCAAACATAATTTATAAACATTTCTATTGTTTGTAATTTCGATAAGTTAGCACATACTCGAAACAGAAAGTGTCATCTAATTAATTTGTGAAAATAAGAACAGTAGATTAATATTTCACAATAAAAAATCCTTTTTTATTTTTTAATTATTTCAAAATTTGAATATTTCTACACCTTGTTGTAAGATTTTTCATTGCACAACTTGTTTGCTGAATGCATTGAATTTCAGAAAAGTTACAACTTTGAAAATACAAATTTTAGAGACAATTAATAATAAAATAATTTTTAACTCTATGCCTGCGTTTTTTTCTTAAGGTATTTTATTTTTTGAGGTATAATTTAGTAATTATTTTACACAAACACCGTTAATAAATATATACGAAGTTGTACATTATACATTTTTAACATTGTATAAAGATATATAAAGATAATAGTTATATATAATGACATAAACTTCTGCAATACTTTGTATAAATAAATAGGTTTCTACAATTTGAATATAAATACTGTTCAAATATTATCATTATTTAGTTTGAAACTTCCAGACAGAATTTTCGTTTCAACATAAACTGAAATTAATAAATAATTAAAAATTCGATGTTAAACAATTTATGTGGAAGAATGAGAATTAATCATGTTTGTTTAAGAACTGTAGTAAAATTATAGTTAATTATTTATTGAGAGAAATTTATACCTTTGTGATATTTAATCATCAAGTATTTAAAAATTTTTCTTGGTTTATTTAATCAAGATTACATGTTTAAGTACAGAATTTAATTTTTCAATGCTTCGTACATAACTGCTTTTCATTAATCTAGCCAGTCAAGCGTTGATGAAAGTCCTTGATGCATAAACTTTCCCTTACATGTTAAAGTCTTAATGTTTTAATTAATTTATTAATGAAGAAAATGAAAATATTCTATTAATAAATTAAACAAGAAATAGTGAATTAATTTTTTTTTGAGTTTGGATATGTAATTTTTTGTTTAAATATATTAAACAGAAACTTTAAAAAAATTAAAAGGCAATTTTTCATATTAATTCATATTTATTTAAAATTAATTAGTTGCATGCTTACGAAGCAAGTGAACAATAATTCTGGAGTCCGTTGCTCACATTGGCGAAAAAATAAGAGTAAAATCACAGATGAACACTTATGACAACGTACAGTTATATATTAGATAATATGAGAATTTGTTAGTCTTATACTTCTATATCACATAAAATAATTCCTTTTTTCCATAATTATTATAGGGTTAAATGCTTATTTATAAACAATCTAGAAGGAAACTATCTTCAATGTGAATAAAATATTAATAGTATTTTTTATTTCATTTAATTGCTGGATTTTTCTTTCTGAACATATCATTATATCATGCACAGGGATATCGAATGTAATACGAATGAGGCAGGAGGAAAAGATGAACCATAAATATTTAGGGTTTAACCTAAAGCTGTTAAATAATTTAATATTCATCACATCTTTTTAGACAATGAATATAAGGGGAAACCGCTTGAAATCGTTGAACGTTGCGTTAGATTAGGGTTTTTAATTCTCTCAACGAATTCGGACAAATAAAAGAATTATACTTATAGATGTTTTTTTTTCGAAAATGATATACACACACAAAACCGCACAGATATGTTTATGGAAACGAGACAAATATCGATTACAATTTTTTTGTTACAGCTTCGTTTTTTCATTCTACACACGAAGTCATTCATATTCGTTGAGATTTTAAGAATTTCCTACAAACAAAATAATGAAAATACTTTCAAAAATTTACAAATTTTAAAAATTACTCCTAAATTCATTTTTTTTGGGTTAGGTAATTTATTTTAGAGTGTTTTAAATACCAATGCATTTTTCATTTAATCTTTTCTTCTTAAATTAATAACCATTTATTTAAGCATAAGAAAACTAAAGTTTCAATGTTTGCTTTTTTTCTCTTTATCCTCCAAGTTAGTATCTATATACGTAGTATAATGCCATGCTTTGGATGGACAGCCTGGCAAATCCAAAAATAAAACTGCCGTTGTGCTTTTTAACCCGATTTTGATACTTTTATCAACAGCTCGATTGGATTTGGAAACGCTTTGAAGATATAAGAATAAAATATTTATTAATTAGCTGTCATCTGAAATATTTCGCTGTTTAACTATCAATATAGAAAGAACCGAAACGCTTGTTCAACGAAATCATGAAGAACGAATGCGACATGTGGTTATCATTATGAATTATTTCCCTCTTTTTATTAAATAGGATTGATTGAATTCTCATGGCGTGTACTTCGTTCCTTATAGTCACTCGCCTAGATAAGATTAAGAAACAGGTAAGTTTTCTGAGAAGAAGCTTCCTGCCTGAAGAATCTTTCTGTTTAATCGAGTTGAGAATTGACCTGTCTTTCACGTATATATTTTTTAACCATAGCTGAGTTTGTGTGGGTGTATACACACAAACTCAGGTATACAAGTTGATTATAAAAATATATATACAAAAATACATATACAAGGTGATTATAAAAAAATACTATCCCGATATATGAAACCGTAACTATCATACCGTTCGCAGGAACGGAATAAAATTTTTGCTCAAGGTACTTTGAAGTATGAATTCTGAATCATGCTAAAACAATTATAGCTCTAACAATTAAGGTTGCAGTGACAAAATTTCAAAATTTTCAAATGAGAACATCAAATTTTTTTATTAGAACGTATTTTCCATAGCAAAAAACAATAAATAGAGTGGAACGGTATCTGTAACACGAAACTCACCAGTTCTAGACAGAAAGAAAAGATAAAACCTCTAACAGAGATGTAAAGTTCAACAGATTCCTTTCAGCATTGCACCTGCTTTGGTTCTAGGCACCATCTGCAGTGTGCAAAGATTCATCGTGGTTGAAGTAGGTCAAGTAAAAAAATTGAGAAACCACAATAAAATGTTTTTTTTGTCTTTTGTTTCTTCTATTATTAGTTATTTTCTCTTAGTTAGTCTAGCTCTGGCGATTTTCGGGCTACAGGTACCATTCCAACGCTATTGGAATGGTGTTATTTATTGTTTTTTGCTATGGTGAATGCATTCCAACAAAAACAGTTGGTGTTGCCATTTGAAAATTTTTGAAATTTTGTCACTGCAATCGTAATTATTAGAGTTTATCTGTTATTTTTCCTATGATTCTTGAGATCATAACTCAAAGTATCTTGAAAAAAATTATTATGTTCCTGTAAACAGGATTATACTTACAGTCTCGTAAATCGAGATAGTTTTTTTTGTAATCACACATCACGACTCAATGAAATTAAAGCGTAAATTAAAGCAACATAAGAATGAATTCCGACACCTTGAAGCATAATCATGGTTTATATTGAATTTTCAGACGCTTTATAATCGCTGTTTTATGATTCCATATAAAATGAACTTTACTCACAACATTTTATAATGTTTTCATACCGTTTTTAACTTCTATTAAATAGTAGCAGACGGGCTTCAAGTCCAATTATGCTATACATCGAAACTTTTTATTCGAAACAAATAACTGGATAATAACCAGCAAACGTGGATTACGTCCCCCATGTCAATAGCAACTCTAAATTCACTTTTGAATTTCAATTCGTGACTGTTTTCCTCCGGGGAGTTAAGAACACTATTTACACCAAGATTCTTCACTTTTGGAAAAAGTTCTTTCTCGGGGGAGAGGGTACGACTGTTATGGAGGGTGGCTTTCCATATTAAATCACATCTGAAGAACCCCTGTAGCAGCATCAAAGCTAAATGGGAAGTCGAGCGACATCCGTCCACGGCTTATTTGCATTTAAATTGCTACTCAGCGCAATGTGAGCCGGGTTTTTTCCTGTTCCAACCCGTTCTTCAATTACAACTTCTGAAAAGCGAATTATTTGTTTTTCTTTCGGTAGGGTCGATGTAAAAGCATGCAATTTGTCGTGAGTTTTACTCATTACCCTTATGCTTTACTTACTTGCTACAGCATTTTTACTTGGAATCGAAACGAACTATTATTCATAGCAGTTACGACGCCGTTAAGCGAGTTTTATCCATTGAGGCCAAAATAAAAGGCTGTTATTTCTTTTTTTTTCTGTCATTACCTTCATTTAATAAATGGAAGGAAGACATGACGTTCTGGGATTTCGAACACACGCCCCGAAGAAGCAAAATTTATAATGACCAGTTGCGTAGCCATAATTTGAAAACATTTTAAGAGAGTGTAAATAAATTCGAACCATTTATAAATTAGAGGGTGTCGCAGGACTTGCGCAGTGATACCGCATTGTCTGCGGTGATAGAAGCTGTCAGCTTTCTCTTTCGAGAATGATTTGTACATCCCACTGCATAATGGAACGTCTAAAACAATATTTCTCAAAAGGCAATAAAATCAAATATATTGAGGTAAGTGTGGCATCATGATGTCTTTTTTTAAAACGGAAATAAGGCTCAATATTTAGAAACACAAAACGAATAGTTCATAAGAAAAGGATATTAAAATAATAAAATTTGTAGTAACGAATTGCGTAACTATAATTTTAAAACATCTTAAGGAAAAGGATTTTTTTATTAATAAGAGAAGAACAATGGGTTTGTACATTGAATCAAAAAACACATTGAACTATTTCCTTCGTCGATGCCATTTTGATAACAAGAATGCGAAATCGCTTATTTATTGGTTGTACTATCTATTGGACTAAAAAAATTGAAAACGCGATTATTCCATAGTAAAAAAAATGCAGTATTATATTTAATGGCTCTTTTATAATAATTCTTTGTAATGAATAGACTTAATGACCACCCAGCATTACTACTCGAAACGAAAATAAATAATGGACTAAAATGTAATATCCTTATTATATAAAAACATTAATTTATATTATAAATAATGAGAATTTTATTTATCTTTTGTTAATGGTTTCTAACGAAAATATTTTTGTTGTAGAAAACATTTCAATGATTTCTCATGACAGTCCTCGAGTTTCATAACTTTCTAATGAATACACTTTTTCTTCAGCCTTAATGAAAATGTGTTGTTTAACTTAGGATACCTTGTATTGAAAGTTAGATAACAGTTTTTATTTACAAGAAAATAAAAACTGAATCAATTACAAAAAAAAAAAAAACTTTTTCCACAGATTAATTTCTAAAATTGAAATATATAAGGAGTTCTAAATTTTGTGTATCGAATAACAACATAGAAAATTTGCAAGCCTAAATAAACGTAGGCATTATAATTATGTACAAAAATGAGAAGTAATCCACAAACGTCAAAGTGGACTTTCATTGAAAAATATAGAGCGAGAAGGGAATAATCTAATTGGATAATAGAGAAAACAACAAAGTTAAGGGGCAGAATAAAAAATTAAAATATTAAAAATGATTTCAAATGAATTGGGTTATTTTTTGACAGGATAATCTCCGGATAATTAGTGACTAGGAATTAATTCAAAAATAATTCAGAAGCATTATTATTTTAACATGAAATCAACTCAAATTCATGATTGCATTCTAGTTTGTCAATGTTTTGGTTCAAATGTGAAATTTTGTACACAATCGATACTGAATTCATTTCGGTTCTCAATTAAAAATAAAAACATTTTAAACAAAGACATTTCGTTACTTATCAGCCAGAAACACGCATATTATGATAAAAATAATACAACAAATAAAGATATATTTGAAACAACTTCTTGGGATCATAATGGATTTAGGCGCTATGGATTTTATTTAAATATTTAAGCTCACTTCAAATCACTAAGCTACATTACGTTACATAATGAACATATAAAATGCAACAGATAATTCAATACTTCCATAACATTTTTATGAAGAAAATATTTTAAATCTTCATTATCGCATTTCAAAATAATGTGAAAAGATGCTTCGATTGTGAAATTGTATTTAAATAGAAGGAAGCTGAATACTCAATACAATAATCTGAGATATTTGCTTTTAGTTGATTCTCTTTTTGACAATATGGTTACGGCTACACAGCAAGAGTGATACATTCCATTTTATAAATTGTCGACTTTTAGATATGCTGCTGATATAAATTGTTGACTTTTTCGGTTTATGTCTCCATGAAAATACTGCATTTTAAATAAAATAGAATGAAACTGTTGTTATTAAGAAGAGAACGAACTGCGAATACAAAATAGCAACGAGGAAAAAGTTAAAAATCGATACATATTAAATGAAATAGAATTTCCAGATTGTGCTTATAATAAATGTATTATAAATCCGTATGGACATATCTTTTTGATGTTGATGACTTAACAAATAAAATATTTAGTTAAAAGATAAAATCTGGTAATAATATCAGTATTAAAAACAATGATATCAATTTCTTTCAAGAGTTAAGAAGAAATAAAAAAAGAAAACTAAATTAATTTTGAGTAGTTAAAATTAAGGAAATAGTTTACTGAATTCTTAAATACTAACATGTATGTTCGTAACGTATGTATTCGTAAATACACATGTATACGAAGCTATTAGAGTGCACGTGTCCGATTAACTTGAATTTTGAATTTCAGAATCCAATGGTTAATTAGCTTCAAACATTCTTTTAATTTATTAAACAATAACTTTTAATTTGGCTAATCATCTAACATTAAAACTAACTTATCATTAAACAAAAAAAATATATAGTGTTCATTTTAAAAAAACGTTTTTTTTAGCGACAACCGTAAAGAATAACTATTTTCTCTTTTAAACTGTATACTTGTTTTTTTATGTGCTCGATTAACCTTAAGAAATGTTTATATGTTTGTATTTTCACTTAAGTCGACCAATCCTAATTTGGGGAATAAAGCCAGGGTTGAGAATAAAATAAGATGAAAGCAACTGCCATTGTTGCATCACGATAATAAATTTGAATAAACTATATTGAACGGCATGCACTTAATCATGTATAATAATGTGAGATAATGTAGTGAACAGTGAAGTGTTATTACTTCATCATACCAATAAGAGGGAGGGGGGAATAAGGAAAAAAAACTTTACCTATATATGATTCAGAAAGCTATAAATTCCTACTGACCAACTGTGACATTTCCAATCTGGAATAAGGAAATATCCAATTTTACATGGCATGAAAGCTTAAGGGTATTGCTCTTCCCCCATACAGTCTTCTCTCAAACCTTTATTAACACGGCATTTCAGCAAGAGAATATCTCCCTTCTTTTACTTTTCACCTGACCACCTTGCTCACTCGATAGAACTCCAAAGAATTTTAGTATCTGAGGACACTTAAAATCCGGACCATGCATATAAAATCCTCGAATTGTATTGTAATAAAACATGCCATAAAATGTGAGATTTTACGGATTCATGATGGTTCATTCGACAGTATTACGTTAAATATATAATTATAGCGCCATTTTTTGTATTGTGAATATCACACTTTTCTGAAAAGAATTAGGCACTACTCTTTTAAATTTTTGGAATTTTGTCACTGCAGCCGTAAATGTTAGAGATTCACTATTGCTTTTCAAATCATTTTTGAATGTATTTGGAATAGCACTTGCATTCTCTATTTCATTCGGACGTCGTGCTAGTTAAGTGGTCATGTAAGAGCAAATTTTTTTTACGTTGCCTGCCTACAGCATGATAATCAGAAAGCAGTATTTAACGTCGATTGGAAATTATTTTATGATTTTACTAAATGTAGCTTAACATCATAAGAAAGGAGAAGTTTACTTCTAATCTTACTTTTTGTTTTCTTTAAGAAACTTATAGATATTCCTTGTCTTATGAATAGTGACACGATATTTTTTTAATACATTTATTATTCAATTATACTCAAATACGATATCTGATCCAATTTCTCTAGTTCTCAACATTATTATTATCATTGTATAAAATAATCTATGTTGTTTTACGTGGATGAAAAATATAAATTTATATAAATTATTTATAGGACAGTAAAGTTGAAGACATTAAAAATAATTTTAATATCAATAAAATAATTTAGCATTCCTGTATTTAATATTTTAAAGAAATATTAAAAATGCTACTTTAAATGTACAATCAGATGAAATGAATCTAAAGTTGTCGAATCAGAAAAACTCACCCAATTTCAACTATCTGTGTACGTTGCTATTTTTTAGTTTCTAAGCACAAAAGTCACAAGCTTCTCTATTTTTTTCATTTGTATTCCAAGGTGAAGAATTTGGCATTAGACTAAAACTCTGCCCAGACAATATGAAATCTCAACGTCCATTCCGCTTTTGAGATCGTTCCGGCTTTACAAAGAAATATTACCTAGAAAGGGTGCCTTCAACTGTCGATATTCGTCACTATGGTTCATTGCTTTTTCCCATTCAAATGCCAGATGCGTTTCTCTTCTGCAGAGAATCTAACAGTTTCAAAAAACAAAACAAATGGCACATAAAGAATTTTAGAAACAAACTGGAATTGATTTTATAAACAACAATAGTACTTTTTTATCCTTCGTTTTTTTTTTAAACCGATAGCATCTGAAAATAGATGGAATTGAATGATAAGCAAAATATTTATTTCTTATGATAACGTTTTTTCATCAAAGTTTTACCATATGAAAGAGTACTTTTCTGTATTATTTTCAAGTTTTTTTTTTGCAATTCCTTGGAACTTTAATCATGAGGCGATTACACTTTTTATTTTGTACGGACTAACATTTTACGTCATTCAAATAGCAACTATGTCCGAGTTACACCAGCTTTACATGAGCAAATAATCTCATGACCACTATCGCTCCATTCTTATGAAGTGTGATCTATCATGGAAGTGGAGGTAACTCGATTACACTTCGCCTCAACCTCACTGCAATCCCATTTTTACCATACTGAGCATATTCTGAAATTCTAAGGAGGGAATCGTTCACACAGTAAACAAGAAAGATATGATATGATATTGAATGTCATGTGAATCTTCACTATAAGGCTTATTAGTACGCAGCTATTTAATAATAACATTCTTTTATATTCATAAATGTAAAGAATTGCAAATTTTTCCTGTGGTAGACTGTAAGGCAGCTAAATTTTATTTTATTATTGATATTTATTATATAGCTTAATGTTTTGCTATAGTTATTTTTTTATATAATGATAACATATTGCCCTAAACATCTTAATTATCTTTATGTGAATATAAATTTATTATAGTTCTACGTAAAAAAATTGTAAATTTTCTTAAATTAAGTATTTATTACATTCAATAACTAAAAATTCTAAAGCAATCTTTAAACTCTTTCTTGTTCTCTCTATTATAAGACAAATAAAATGTTATAATTTTAAAGATATTTAATAAAACAGCTTTTAAAAATCTAACTTCAAGCTTTTCCCACTTCTCCTCATTATTTTACATACAAAAACCTTATTATTACCTCATTATTTTAAAATACATATTTAAGTACAAAATTAAATTATCCAATTATTCTGACTTTAGTAAGAAAAGAAGCTGACTATTCTAAATTAAAATCCTGTGGTCACAAATATGGTCTCCAATTTTATGAACCAACCACAGGGAACCAAATACCTGTTGTCAAATATTAGTTTGATAGGATTTTTATGGCCTATTTTTTTACTTAGAGAAACAATTTAATTTCAATTTCTTAGTTAAACGAAAGTTTATATCCTCTGAGAGATTTAATAAACATTTTCCATTTATACGTATATTTGAAATTCCTAGAGTTAAATATTTTTATGATTTGAAAAACTTGATTTCTTTTGCGCTCATCTTGAAAATATTGTGTGAATAGGAATTTAAAAATTTGTTTTAAGTTAAGATTGGCGATTACATCAAAAAGTTTTCAAATAATTCAATAAATTCAAATCCAATACATATTTTTCGTTCAAATTTGGTACAATAATTGTCTTATAGATTCTAAATTATATAGTAAACAATCTGTTCATCTAAAAATATTTTACAGTTTTTTTTAATGCTCTATAATTCCAAACAATGTTCAATATCCTGTTTAAAACTCAATTTCAAGTATTTAAAAATTGAAAAGAAACAAAGGCTATTTCTTCAGGAATCAAATAATAAGATTCTTAACTTATTTGTGAGATTTTATACAAATAATTTAATAAGCTTCGAGATTCGCACTCTTATACCACATTTTAGTAAAAAAGTATTTCTTCCAATTTTTAAAACACTTTTAGTTTTTAATTGATAAAATATTATTTCGTTGGTGCTTTTTCAATCTATTTTAGAAAAATCCATTTTTTATGTATTTTAGAACATTAAAAAATCATTCCGAATTCAATCTCATACTTTATGTTGCAAGACAAAAAGAAATAGTAGTTATCAAAACTAAAATACAAATTTGCTCACTATTACCTCATTAAATCCTTCTAATAATCAGAAACATTTTGAAAGCTTAGCTTTTGGATAAATTAGCCCTAATACCACATATCATAAAGGGCAGACATATAATTACTATTTAAACATGGCAGTTCAAAGACAAAGCTTAGGGAAAATACATCGGTGTAATTCCCTATTCATCGAATTGCTAATATCTGTCTTCCAATGACATCCCTCTCAGACAGAAGGATGAATGCTTTCTCGCTTTGTCAAATTCTCTCAGCGATTGTGACCTCAGCATTCGGAGTTATCAGCCCCGAGCATTCGGTGCGTCAAACGCATGGAGCCAGAAAATTTCTCTCGGTATTCGGCGCTATCTCTCCGATTCAAAAGTTTTAGCACCCGAGTTCAATTAACTTAATAACTTTCAGGGCACGCCCGCCGTGATAAACTTCCCCTCCTTCCTTACTTATCTAATCATATGGAATTTTTGCAAATATTTCACGACTTTGGGATGGGCCAGACTGACTTTCCAGGGATGTGCGCCCCTGCATGATGTATGGGCTTGAATTCCGTACATAAATCATGAGGTTGAACTTTACACAAGTTTAGAGAACTGAAACAGAGAAAGGATAGGCTCGAGTTTCATGTTGTTGCAAAATCAATAGAATCATCGCGGAACCAATATGGGAAAACTTGGGATGACCATATGACAATGGATTTTGAATTCTGGTTTTACACTATTTAAGAACCTGTAAAGACGATAAAAATAAATGTGCATTACAAATGTAAACAGCACGTTTCTCTAAATACCGATATCCAACGAAAGCACATTAATAAACTTTATTCTGATCTTCTAATATTACCCATCTTCGGCGACCAGCTGTTTAGTAGCTATATTAAGAAAATTAACTATGTTAATAAACTCGAATGAACTGCACCTTATCACATGAAAAGAAAGTATTATTAAAATATTATAATTATTTAAAACGTAAATATAATCGCCATTCGCCCAGATTATTGACTTCAAATGAAGAAATTCGTTCAGAAGTTTGATAAACAATTTAATTTGGATAACAATTTAATTTATGAATACGTTTTATTTGTTGTTGTTCAAATCTCTGATAGCCCTGATTTAATGTAAACAGATTTCTCTTCACGTAATCCTCATTCATTGAGTTAGTTTTTTACAGCTTTCTTTTACATTCTATTTTTTGAAGGTATTCAATTTTCTGCAGTTCATGAACATGTAAAATGTTTTTATATTTCAGATATAGAGCTTAGTTTTAATATTTCATTACTAAATATATAAGAATATATTTATATAATATCTATGTTTTATAGATTAAAATTAATATTAATATCGAACATCTCAAATTAAAATTTTAAATCAATGTTATTACATTTTTCTTTTCTCCCCAAATTATTTTTGTAATTAAGTGTACTCAAACGTGATTATGAATGCTGCATTTTACACGTATGTTTTGTTCATTTTACTTTTATTTTGTGTTTATGGCAAGCATCCTCAATCATAATAGAATTATAGCTTAAATTAGGATAACATCACTAACTTACATGGGATATCTGCTGTGATAACTTCCGATTCCATTTTTATGAAATTTTTGCAAGTTTTTTGAACGCAGAAATTAGCTAGACTTTCCCAAGATATTCGTCTTTGCATGGCATATGGGTTAAACAATCGTTCATAAATCATTCAGTTGAACTTTGAATAAATTTAGAGAACTAAACTCAAGCTTGTAATTTATATTATGAAATCATAAGTACATACGGAATCTCTAAGGGAATTGCCAAGAGAATTGTATAATTATGCATTACTATATATTATATTTTATACAGTTTTGGGATTTACATAAAATTGAAATTCAGATTATCATATAATCATTAGAGCGGGTACAGAATTAGTAAGGAAATAGCCAGAAGGATTATAAATCATGCTATATCCAGCTTTGTATTTTATACAGTTATAGATTTCGCAATGATGAAAAATTTAATATGAATCGGAAATAGAAACCAGTGGTCGAGTTGGACGGAAAATAGCTTCATGAGTGAAACTTTAAAGGTGAATTTATACATACTTTACTGGTCAATACATTAGCTATTCGAATTGATGTCATATTATAGTAACCCTTTTGACCCAACTTTTGCATGGTTAAAATTTAAAATCCGACGTAAAAATAATTCTATCTACATAATCCATATAAAAGCAAGAATAATTTACCTCATAGAGAATAATGTCTGGTTTACAGAATATTCTATATCGGGAAGGGGCATCCATTAGGCCAAAAGCGGTTAAAGCAAGGAGTCCCACGATGTATTATTTTTGATTTACAACAAAGTTTCTATGGCATACTAATTATATAAAACTGAAAGAAAACTCATTAAACCTTCTTGAGATAACAATTTTTTTTATTTCTTTTTCGTTTACATTTTAAAAATGAATTTTTATGATATAACATTTATAGTTTCATTTGAAATGCAAATATTTATTCCATACTAGTCACCAGTGACTTCATTTGATGCACTGGAAATATATTTAATATTAATAAACTTTCTTACATATTCACCTTTGCACTCGGATGGCGACTCCCACTCAGCATTCAAGATGCTGCATCTTTTTTCACGTTTTATTTATTTATTTATTAAACTTTTATAGTTAAAAATACCTGCAGAGTAATAAGAAAATGAAAATTAATTAAACGGGAGAATTCAGCTTTAAACAATTATATTTATTTTTTGGAGCAATAAACAAGTCTTGTATTAGATGACTAACTATGCATCAAATTTCTTTTTGGAGTGCAAAGGGTTAATATTCAAGATTTCCTTAAAGAAATTTTTAGCAGCAAAGTTCACTAGATATTGTAGCTGTATTATTTTAATAATCTTAAACCTGTTATGTTTGTTATATACATGAACCTTTCTAAAGTTGTTTATTACTATGGCATCAGAGTATTGTTAAAAATGGTCTATGTAATGTATTTTATAAATGCACATTGTATTTTGAGTTCTTATTATTCATGTTAACAATGCAGATAAATACGTAGAATTCTACCTTCCTTTCGACAAAGAAAAAAAAATCACAGGATTAACATTTACATAAATAAAAAAATCTTGAATTTCATTGAAACAATGAAATGGGTATTGGTTATTCAGCAAAAAATATATTTTAAAAATACTGAACAATAATTAAGCCAGTATTAATATAATAATAGTTTTCGACTTTTAAGTTGGTGTAAAAGTTACATTTGTGCATTACGAATGTTACCGAGAGTAAAAAGAAAAAAATTATGATAATTTTATAATTTTTAAAAATTTTATTTACATTAAAAAATGTTCCAAGATCCACGTTTCCGTTATCCAGATTTTATTTAGGTTACATTTGTTATTTCTAGGTCGGACAGTGTTGCCTGTAAAATGAAAAGAAATCGACGCATATTTTCTTTATATGTAGCTTATGAAAGCTTAGTTGTAATTTTTACAATAAGCTAGATATAAGTAAGCTTATACGTTAAGAAAATTAAAAAGTCCACAAAGACACAAATAACCTATTATATTACATTTAAACACATTTCATAAACTTAGAAATAAAAACTGAATAAAATGCATCCACATAACAAAACATTTCTAATTTTTATATTTTTTTATTTCGTGCGTAAAGGCAATATAATTAATCATATATAATTCAGAATATTATGATAATTTTAAATATGGATCTGTTTTCGAAAAGGTATGTTTTATTTAAAATTATATTTCAAATATTTATTCAAATAACTAATTTCAGGATTTTAAAGCAAAAGAAAATTAATTTTATCTCTTTAAATGCTTCTGCTACCGCATGCAGTAATCAAATTAATATTCATATATTCTAGATAATAATACAGGCTCGAATACAGTTTTCGATATGAAAAAGAAATACACTAGAATGTATTCCATTCCGAAAACTAGACACAATCGAAACAAAACCAGAATAAATAATTCGAAATACCAAATTAATGAAATTCATTTTATTATTTTTTTTATATTTATTTTCTACGGAAATGGACGGAAAGGAAAATCCTCGTTTCTTATTCTTTAAAAAAATATTTAAATAATTGTTATTTCCTCTCTTTGTATATTCCCTTTTCTCATCTCTTCCGTTTAAAAGCAGCAATAAATATCAAATTAAATCAGAAACTCAGCCATCTGTACTTTACTTGGCGAAGGGAATTCATTTGTAGGGGAAAAAAAATCCCGTCCTTTTGGAAACTATAATTACTGTTCTTTGTATCACTCCCCCTATCTGAAGGAATAAAAGTTCTCAGGTAATAAATGAACTGCTAGGAACTGGGAGACAAGAATACTAATTTTATTCTCTTTTATCTCCAAGGCCGTTGGCGCGCAGGGGACTTCCGATTTAACCGTTTAATTACGAAAGGGAGGGAGGGGGATTTTAATAAGTAATAAAACAACAAAACTCCACCAAAAGATAAAGTAAGATGAAAGGTTTCTGCTGTTCTATGAATTAAATAAAATTTTGGTAGAGGCTGTGTATACTAAGATGAAGTTCAATTAATTTATTCGTGCTGTTGAAATATTATTACTACGGGCGATGAAAGATTTTTGGCTTGATTAATGAATTTTGTATTGGAATATTTGGAGGTGGAAAACTCTTCCAAATTGATTAATTTTCTTAAATATTTTATAAATTGCTTTGTCAAGATTACGAATTCCAAGATCTTGTTAGTAAGACGAAGATTTTATGTAATTAAATTAATCTATCTACATTTAGTTAATTGTTACACTCTGTGATGAAACTGAATAGATGTTTTAGGATTTTTACAATGATAATACTTTTGGGCTTTGATTCCTTTAGCTTTTTTTGAAAATTCTTGTTTTGAAACAACAGGAAGTCCTTAAATGGAAAAATTTGAGGAAATTTTTATTATTCTTGAATCAGTCCTTTAGGATCTTATTTTCGTGGATAAATAAATAAGGGATAAGGGAGGGTGGTGGCATGGGTTTAAAAGTTGAGTTCGAGAGTCGATTTAGATAACGGTACAAAGTCTTTAGGATGGTCATTCATAAAAATATTAATCCTTAAACGCAGGAGTATTTGGTTTGAAAATATATTTATTATAGGAAGTTAGTCATATATTACGTAAAAAATAAAGAAAAAATCTCGGTAATAATATGGTATATTTATTCTGAAAAAAGTTGTATGTAGACATTTGCCAACATGCAGTATTTCCCAAAAATCTAACTTGTATCTGATATAATTTTCAAATACAACATCAAACATTGATAGCTTGCCTAACAACAGATGAGAAATAATTATTTAACAATTAGATTAGATAAATCACTCCATCATCGGAAACTCGACAATAGAAACTACCTTTTCAAATAACACAATTCCATCACACATAACATTCAAATATAATTAAAAATAATAACTTACCCTTCGAATGTAATGTCACCTTTTTTTCTTTCATACATGATTGATCTTCTATAGTTACCAACGGGTTTTTGAATAAAATTAAGTGGAACGCAGTGTAGACAAATGCAACAATATGCATTTAAGGGTTAAAGTAGCCAATCAGTTCCATGGAAATAGTCTTCAAACTTTCGGTAGGGCTTAATACCAGTAAACAGTCGACGCTGCTGAGTATTCGATCAGCAAGATTATCAGTTAGCATGCTTCACATTCGTCAAAACAGGATTCGATTGTAGATATCAGTCAATTCCATCGATGTACCTTTCAAAGGTTCAGCATAGCATAATACTAGAAACAGCCGACGCTATTGTGTAGTCGATCAGCACGGTTGTCAGCGAGCGAGCTTCACTTTCATCAAATCAAGGTTCGATTTTAGATATCAAACAATTCCATGGAAATAGCTTTCAAACTTTCAACAAAGCATAATACAAGAAAACAGACGACGCTATTAAGCAGTCGATCAGCACAGTTATCAGCGAACACGTTTCACGTTCATCAAATCAGGGTTCGATTGTAGATGCATTCTTCTACAATCTTCGTTTTACAAAATTACTTCAGATGAATGATTTACAAACAGTTTAAATTAACATGCTACTTATTTTTATGTCAAAATCAATAATTATATCTTAATGTATATTAATGAAATTTATTTATAAATTGGTAATTCAGATTAAATATTTTTGAAAAAAAAAGAGGAAAAAAAAAAAACCGCATCCATACTCATAATTATTTTTCTGTTTAAAAGTTAGATTATACATAACAAGTGTAAGGAAAATAAATCTTCATCTTTGCATAAAAATGAGAAGCATTTAATTAAAACCATTAGTAAATCACTAATTTAATTCAAATAAATTTGAGAAAAATTAAGTAACAGAAATTGACTTCTGGAATCGAACCCTGAACTGAGAACTGAGGGGTATAAAGTGCATACGCTAACTACTATGCCTATCGGCTATCAAGCGAGGTATTTACTTGTTTGCATATAAGCGAATCCAAGAGTTTAAAGTAAAATTTATTAGGCAAGTAAAGTTAAAATGTATTTTCTCTTAATTAATTGACTATTGCGTTTTAATATTTTTATGAATGAATGTCCTAAAGACATATTACTATTATACCATATCTCGTCTCGATATCTAATTTCCACCTGTACCCATCTACTGTGGAATTAAAAAGAATCCAATAACTCCAAGCTTGTTTCGCTATAAAAATTATTCTAAGATCTAACTTTAACTGTTAACGCAAATGTTTAGTTGTTTTGTGTCATATCAAAGGCTGGGAATAATGCATTAGTTGAGCAAGAAGAAAGGTTTGCAATGCGTAATTGTGCAACCCAATATTAAAACATACGTGATTACAAGATGAGGAACGTCCAATACGATTAACTAATCGTTTCTGAGAATATCTAACTGTTTGTGTGGAAAATATAAAATCGAATACATTGACAATAAAATATGCATTTATCTACAATGCCACAGAAATACAATGTCATGTAAGTATGGCGATCAGAAATATTGCCTATATCTTTGAACCCACTATCAATCAAAGGCGTGGTAACATTAGAAACTGCTTCTGCATCAGCAATATTTCCCATAGAGATTGACAATTTGAATTCAAGTGACTGTGCTGATAGCGTTAATTAACTGTGACTGAGTTAGGATACATTTTATCGGTCGCCATTACTTAGATTCAAGTTAAACTACTGAAGATCATTAAAGTAGTCTTAATCATCAGTTTTTGCCACATATTGGCAAAATTCAAGTCATTTGTAGTGTAAGTAATCATTTTTGGACTTTTGATATTTTGGACGAAATAAGTTGGTGACACGAAATGAGTTTTAAGAAAACACTTACGGTATTTCATAGTTACAAAAAGTTTAAATTAAAGTTTTTTTGTTAAAAGTTTCATAGTTAAAGTTTTTTTTTGTGCGTTTCATTTCTTATGAAAAAAACTAAATATATATTATTAACAATAATAAAATACATTCATCCTTTCGTCAACTGAGGAAACTTTACATCTAATCAGCTATTAATTTGTTTTTAGCAATTTGTAATTAGAAAATTATTGAATTATGAATTTGTTCAACTAATTTGTGTCTCTTATTTATTTTCTAATTTAAAAGTCACATTTTTTAGCACAACTTAAAGTCCTAATACCATAAAACTTATTTAAATTTAAGAAAAATTTGTGGTTTGGAAATGATTGGAAACAGAAAATTACTTTGTTAAGATGATCCATCTTTGAGCGAAAATTACGATATATATAAAATATAAAAACAATGTTTTAAAATTTTCATAAAATTTTTTCCCCCAAGTAATATTTACGTCTAATATTACCAGATCCATCTAAGAAATAAAAGTCAGAAATATAAATTTAGTTTGGTAAAAGATTTGATCACCTTCTCTGGAAGAGAAATAAATACGTTTTGAAATAAAATAACTTAAATATTTAAATTTTTTTTCATGCAATCGTTTTAAAACTTTCATTGTTTTAGCTTATCTATATTTATCTCTATCGTAGTTATAATTATCTTGGTTATCAAATATCACAGAGATCTGATGCAACTATTTAAGTTAAATGTTTGAAGTGGTTCCTTGAAGATAAAAAATTTAAAGTTAATAATGTTTTTGTAATTTTTAGCTATAGTTTTGCCTAAATTACAAAACTGAAAAAAATATTCTATATGATGAAACCATTTGATAATATAATTGTCACAGTTAGTGTAGAAATTATTTGATAAAACCATTACATCTTATAATTTTTGTATTTGTTTATGCGGGTAATTTACCATGTAATATTATATAACTGGTAACGTATAATTTTATTGTCCAATTACATATTCACTTATACATATTTGTTTCATTTAACTCTTTAAACATAAGAACATTTGTTAAATAAAACTAAATATAGGTCGAAATGATGCAATTTTTTACTTTTAATATAGGTAAATGTGTATATATGCGTTTGTGCTCTACAAACTAGACGGTTTTATTTCGAGCCGTGAAACTTGGAACATATCCTTTGAGTGGAAATATACATCTAGGAGCAAGTTTTGTTAATAAATTTTACTTAAAAATAAAGCGAACTTTTGACTTTTTTTATCGATAGCATTTAAAAGTATCATAGTATAAAAATAATTTACTAAATTTTAAAGTTAAAAAAATAGTATTTCAAAAAAATTACTTTTTAATTCACAAATTAAATTTCTAGTTATAATCAATTAAAAAAAAGTATTTTAAGTATGTTTTCCAACAATTGATTTCGCTCAAAATAAAATTGAAACTTAACTTGCATGCTACGCGTACATGGGAAAAAATTAGCTTTTATCAACAAATTGCCATCGCATTGAAAAAAAACCAAGTTAAAAGGTCAAATTAATTATTATAGGTAATTTATAGTAATTATCCTACTATAAATTAAACCAAGGAAAGTGTAATTTTTAGCACTGATCCATAAGAAATTAAATAAACATGAAACAATAATTCTGTGAATTTTTAACTACATATAATATAAATCCAACAATTCTTTAGTATTTAAAGCATAGTTTATATATATTACAGAATGTCTAATCCAATCTGGCAAAAACACCTAATTTCTATACACTCATAGATGGTGTTTAATAGAAAAAAAATTAATAGGAACAAACGGACTAACTGAAATAAAAAAAAAATTATGCAGTTTTAATCAATAAATGTTCTGATGAATTACGAATTTTATATTACTGTACAGATCTTTAATTTTATGTGTATATTTAATAAACTATTCTTAGAAACTAGTATTATAATAAAAATTAAGTTCCACTGAAATGATACGGAAGGAAAATTAAGTTCCAAATGATACGGAAATTGAATGAGTTATGGAAATTGAAATATTTTATAAAAAATGCACAATTTTATGCCATTCCAGTTCAATTTTATACCATTCCTTTTATCTCAAAGAATATACGCTAATCTGCTAATTGGCTTAAAATTAGTAAATTGTTAATTGTCTAAAATAATATTATTCAAAACTTACTTAGACAAATTTGGTAGAAGATATTAATGTTTTTAAATTTAGAAGTTTAGTAAAATATTTCACTGAATATGACCCCTAAGGGCCAATCAATTGTATATAATTAAGACTTTATGATTTTTCGAAACTATATTTGTCCACTGAAACAAAACAAAATAAATTTTATTACTTACGTCATTTAAGTTCTTTTGAAGCTAAAATTTAAAATTGAATTTTATGATCAGAGAATTTTTTATCAAATAATTCTTGAACATATTGCATAAATTATAAAAGCATTCTTTAAGGTACATAAGGTTTCAATGCTGAACGATTTTGTTTGATATACTCCTATATTTTTTAAATGTTTGGTTTCAGCAAAAAGGCTTGCGTTGAAATTAAAATTTTAGAGAAGTTGACAGAAATAAATGAAATGTATAATAAAATGAACAGAAAGTGCAAAGTTTCTAAAATAGTATCAGGTATAATATTATCAGAATTTGAAGCTTAACAATATTTTGCTGGAGAAGCTATTGAGAAATTTTTTTTTTAAAGATGCGAAAAAGAATAGGCAATGTTTTCATCACAGCACTAAAATCAAAATAAAATAGCAAAAATGTGAGAGCAATATAAATTCTCTACATAAAATTGATTTTTAAGTTTCATAATGCATTTTTAATATGAGATGATTATTTTTTTTCATATCGTATTAATTATAGCTTAATTCACTACTGCTTTCAATGGTTCCCTAGCTATGACGATTTTGATTTAATTTCCTTACTTTCGATACTTTTTTTAACTTTTTGTAGTCTTTTAATAAAAGGCTTTTTAAAAAGAATTTAAGATAAGTTTTTTTGCTTTACTTTTTTTGATATATTTAATAAATTTACTACAACTTCGAGATTCTCTATTTATGGTACTCTTGTTTGGATTTTCTTATTTTTGATGAGAATAGTCTTTTTTTTTTGTTTTAGTCTTTAATAATTTAAGCTTTTTAAAACTCTTTTTTAAAGTAAAAAATAAATTTTATTATTTTTTTCTTTTGATCTTTAAGATATATCATAAGACATTATTATAAACTATGTATAATATACCCAATAATTTCTTCAGAACATTCAAGAAGATGGTGTCACTCAAATGAAATAAAAATTAATATTAATTTATTAATTCATATATAAATTTTGAAATAATAAATTAATTAATTTTAACATAAATATTATTAATGTTAAATAATATTAATATTATTAATGTTAATAAACATTATTTGATATTTGTTTATTAACATTATTAATACCAATTATTTTTGTTTTCAATTACAATTGTTCAAATTATCAGAATTCTAGTTCATTATAAATTGTGTGAAAAATTTATTAAAAAATCCATTATTATAATTTAAAACGAAGTTAAACAAAAATATTTAATATAGCATGAAATCTTTAAGAACTCAAGTGCATAAGAAAATGAGTGAAAAATATAATATAATAAAATTTGAACAAAGTTACATAAGATTTTGCAATAAATCAAATCTGAAATAGAACTACATGTTGGCTTATCACTAACTATTAGAAAAAAGTTTATTTTGAATACTTTCAACGAAGTATGGTGTATAATCTTATCTTTTCGATAAGAAAATCTGCACTGGCTTTAAAATTATAAAATCTTAAAGACTACGAATAACCTTTTTCTTCCCTATTAAACAAACCGAATCGATATTCCACGATGAAGCATGGCACCTTCAGTTTGATATATAGCTTCCTTAAAGACCACAACACGGCCAATATCAAAACTCTTTCAGGTTTTAAAGCTATCGTCTTTGTAGAAGTGAAAACATCGTCATTTGCCTCCAACGAGGCAGCTCTCATCGAAAATCGTTGACCAAGAAGGAAGCTTCGTGCACCCTCGTATTGTTATCGCCGCTTTGAAAGCCTGGAAAATCTAACAACTTACCCTCCCATTCCCACACTCTCGCAGGATAGCAAGGAGCCGTATTTGCATAGGACACGTCAGGATATTTTCGCGCTGAAAATGTCTGTCAATAAGTTTTCTGTGATAGCGCCCGAAACAAATTACTACCGTTGCTGGCGTGAAAATAGGAACAATAAAAGTGTGTCAAAGAAGGATCAATTCCGGGCTCGCGATTCGCAAAGTATCGCTTATTCTATTTCGTTCCCCTTTTAAATAAAACTTCTCTACTCCTTTCTTTTATGCATATATATACTTTTTTGTTATTGCTTTTCTGTATCAAGCTCGGAATATAATGAGGGTTGCTGATTTATACAGAGCGAAAAATAAATGAAAAATAAATAAATGGAAAATCATAATAAGGGAAGAAAAAGAAATATATATGCGTTTTATGTGCAGTCATAAAAAAAGAAGGAAAAAGTTTGTTTTCAGTAGGAATTGCAGATGCATTCTCATTTCCTCAGTGATTCAAGCGTGAAGACGAATTAGAAAAAAGGAAAAGAAAAAAGAAAAATACAGAAACGTATAATGAACTTGTATTGATTTTCTTCGGCATAGGAAAAAAATATTTTAAAAGTTTATAATTTGGCTTTGGCTAGCTGTTGGAATAGCTGTGTGATATTAAGGCTAATTTGGTAAACGTTGATTTAGATTTTTTGCGATTTTGTTCCAGAGAAAATGTCTTGACGTATCGTTTTGCTCGGACTTTGAAATGGGCCATTAGAAATGAAAGAGAAATAGGAGGGGGGAACTGATTGTTTGGGAAAGAAAAACACAACAAAGGCGACATTAGCAAGATCAAATGAATATTTTTGTGTTTGATTTTGAAAAGAAGGGTACAAAAAGAGAGAAGTTTTGAATTAGACGGAAGCACGTTGAACTGACAATGAAGGAACTCCTGTCATAAATAATGCTTAGAAAATGAAAAAAAAAATTCGAATTCTTTAAAAGGAATTTTTCTAATTGATTAAGAATGTCATTAAATAAACTAAGCTGAAAGTACATTTTTAGAAATTTTTTTTTCTTTGTATGGAAATCGATGTTGCGAAACTAACTATTTATGCAAATTAACTATTTTTATATAATGTGATAAATAAAGGAAGAAATAAACAAATACTATTTTCTGAATTAATGTTGCTTTATTTCGATGCAATTGAAACGAATTTAATTATGTCTTCATATCTATCCTCATAAATACATAATTGTGCTTCTCTCTCTCTCTCTCTCTATATATATATATATATATATATATATACTTAAACCAATTAGCAAGCATTGTATACAAGTTTTTTTTAATTTTTACATATTTACGTAATTTCTTTTCAAGCCTTCATTAAAATTTTCGTTTTCCATGAAAATTCATTTATCAACTTCTAAATCTGTTTTAACCATGAATTTTCAAAAAAAAATCTATTAACACCATATTACAAAAAAATTTTGTAATAAAATATTTGTAAGCTATAAAATATTTTATTTACAAACCAGTTTTATGGATTCATTGGCATTATTAATTTTAATAATCTAACAGAAATTTTCTAAGACAAATGCATTAAATCAATCTGTAATTAAATACATTATGAGGTTTTCTGCCTTTTCTGAGAAGTGAAGGCGCTGTATTTATAATTTATTTCAGTTTTTAATTTAAAAATTGAATTGACAGTTTTTTTTCAGTTCATTCAAAAACAAATTATTGTCTTTTCGAAAATCTCTAAATCTGCAGTATGGTACAGTATCGATGCATCGAAAAGATTCATAAAAATATAATGGAAAGAAAATTAATGATAACTAAAGATAATCATTTCATAGTATGGAATATGCTTTAATGATTATATATAATTAATAATACCATTGTAATTATATTATTAGAGATAAAAAAATTATTTAATTTTCCTTGAGTGATGTTATAGGAATTCCTATCTCTACTGAGGAATATCTATGAGTAGTGCTCTACAAGAAAAATCTCCACAAAAACTAGTTAATTATAGAAAGAAATATAAGTTAAGAGTATATTGCGGTGAGAAAGGAGAAACTATTATGAATGATTATGTTCTCTAATTTCTAAGTTTTCCATGATCAGTTAATGCGCTTTTGGATGTGCTAATTTAAAATATGAAAACTTCTCCGCAGCAATTTAAGGATGGAATCAACGTCCCTTAGAGAAGAAGAAAGTGAAGTTTTTGGATTAGATAAGGCAAAATTCAACTTTATATGTAATATGTATCATAATATAAATATTAAGACTTCTATGATTTTAAATGCACTTTGAAGGTATTAAGAAATGCCGTGTTTACAAAGAGCAGGAGAGAGAAAAATCTGCTGAAAAATAAGTACTTAATACTACTATTTAAACTGCTTCTAATACTAAACATTTTCAGCAATCTCAATTTGAAGCTTAAACATATTCTACAAGAAATAAGTCAAATGATGAGTAAGAAATTTATTTGAATTCGAATTCAAAATTTATTTCAGTTGAATCAGTTAGTCAGTAACGTAGATATCCATTTAATAATAAACGAGAATTTGTGTGTGTGTGTGTGTGTGTGTGTGTGTGTGTGTGTGTGTGTGTGTTAGCACTCGAAAAGAAAACTTTTCAATCCATTTTTATGCAAAAAAAATGATTTGATCTTTTGATGTAACTTTAAAGATTTGTATATTGCTAATATAATTTTTTATTAAATTTATTTATTTCTTCAATTTTTAATTTCATTTTTTTCTTAATTTCCTTCTAATATAAAGAACAATGAGAAGTATGTGGAAATTTGAAGCAAAAGAGAAATGTTCTGGTACTTCATGAACTAAGACCGTAGGATAACCTCGTCGAAGAAGGGTTAATTTAATTCAATCTAATTATCTTCACGTAATGATGGAATATATATAATATATACATATTCACAGGACGAAGTGAAAATGTGGGCATAAATAAATGAAATAATTAAGAATGTTGTTTTTTTATTGGGTATCCCAGGCACTTTATAAATAAAATAGTTTATAAAGATAATTAAAATATTTACATTTAGTGATAATCTCAACATGCATATCAAAAAAAAAAAAAAATTCGTAAACTATATTTCTTTGACAAAAAAAAAGAATCTGTAGAATGAATAAAAGTGAATTTATGCCTGTCTGAATTTTTTCTTGAATTCATGAAGCAAAATTTGAAACAGATATATTATTCAGATGATAGAGTTCATAAGAAATGCCATCCATCAAATATTACATTTTTACGTCGTGCTCTCACATTCAAACGGAAAAACTGGCAGACATACAGACATTATTTCCGAATAAAAAAAACATATTTCAGTTGAAGAGAGATTTAAATTTTAAAATTCATCAAAAATTCGACATCATATCTTTAAAAAATTATATTCATTTTCAACTTTTACGAAAAAAAATTAAAGAAAAATAAATAATCTGTCTTACAAAAATCGCATACATCAAATTTAACATATGTAATTGATATATACTTTAACAAGAACAAAATTATTAATCGACAACTAAAAATAGTTGATGAAAGCTAATTACTATTCTCGCTGGTGTAAATTAATATTCTAATAAACGCAAGATGAACTACACTCAAGATAGACATACTGATGTAGAATTAATCAAAATATCAAATGTGGAATAAAAAATATAAAAAAATCGATACGCCCAATTATAATATATTTTTAAGATATTTACATCTCTATTAGTAATAAGTAAGAATGTGTTGGTATACTATGAGTCTTTTGAAATAATTTAAGCACTAGCAGTTAAAATATAAAAACCTTAAGAAATTTAAAGAAAGTGAAGTTATCAATTCACTTAATTCTTTGCAGAGAACCAAACAAGGTTATGTAAGCATAAGTAATGATAACCAATCATAATGCTCATTATAATATTGCCTAACTTCAGGTTGCGAAAAACAATCAGTCGAATTTCGTTTCAGTGGCAGACCCATTTATTTGCATATCAATCATTATGTGTGCATGGTTTCGCTTTCTACAAACTAGATCGTTTAAACTAAAGTTAATAAATTTGGCACATACATATTTTCCGGTATTAAAATGCGTATCTCAAAACAATTTTTTTATAAAATTTTAATTAAAAACGAAGTGGTAGTTTCGAGTTTTATTGCAAAAGTTTTCAAAAATTTAATTGCATAAAAGTATTTAAAAACCATTTTAAAATAAAAAAACAAACATTCTTTTTAATCACATGAAATTAACTGTAGTGAAATCTTTCGCTACATTGTGAATTTAAAAAAAAATTCTTGCTTAGTTTTTAATAGTAGCTTTTATTCTTGCAACGAAATTCCAACCTATTTTATTGTTCAGTAAAATATTTAATCGTATATCTTTCTTCTATTTTGGAAAATAAAGGAGAAACATTATGTTTATTAAGAGAACAGTTTCATGAGTAACAAGAAAATAGAATATAGCGAAAGGTAACCATAGCTAATCTATCCACATAGTCATACTTTAAAAACCTTATGATAACATGAGAATAAAGATACCACTTAGAATGTTAATCTGCACAATAAATTGAAGCACAGTAAAGTTTATAAAATAATATAACTTTATATCTCTAAAAATTTGAAATCCGGTGGCGTAATGGTAGCGCTTCCCAACGCACAGGTCCGAGGTTCGATTCTCAGGCCGGGCAAGGTTGACTTAGCCTTTCATCTCTTCAATCATTAAACTGAGGACCAAGCATGCCTGAGAACTAAACACTGGGGGTTCCGCGTTAGGCTGACCACATAACCGGGTCATCTGCCTTGCACCCCACAGCCCTCGGTAAGAAAAGCAGATATGGACCTCTCAAAATTTAATGCTTAAAAACAATTTGTTGAAAGAACTAAATAATACATAAGAAGTTGAATTTAAAATACACGTTACTCATATATTCTTAAAAACCATTTTGTCGACAAAAGGACTCATTTTGACACATTATCATTGTTATAAACTCTTCATAATTTCAAATCTAATTACAATTTCTTCTAATTATTAAGATAACAGTTGCCTTCAGAGACCATCTGGGTCACCTTATATATCAGTTATGTTTACTTTCAATTAAATCCCTTACGCATAACTTTTATCTTTATGACCCCGCTTTTCAAAAAAAAAAAAAATGAGCATTAAATTGTCGCAGACGACAAAGTCATGTTAAGTAAGAGTCTTATATCTGAATTGTTTATTTTTAAAATAAACAAACAAACGCAACAATAATAAATAAACTGATAAAGTTCCATTGTAGCATAGTCCTTTTAAAAATGTGACTAATTGCATAATCTTTCTTTCTTGCGCGGTATTGTGTCTTATTCTTCATGCAAAGTACACAGATATTAAGTACAATTTCTACTTCCTTAACTTGCAACAATGGAAGAAAATCATGAGGAATAATAAGAAAAGGCTTAAATCTCAATACAACAGTGAATTCTGCAGTTGGGGACTAGACAAAGTTTAATTATTTTTAAAAAAGCTGCCAAAATTGTTGATAAAAATTTTCCCTATTTTTAGTATCGCCACAAAAGACAGTATTTTAAATTTTGAATGAGAGTAAATTTATTTTTGTAGTGCTATATTTTTGTAAATTATTGTTGAAATATACTTATATCCATATCAAATTTGGTAAATATATGTCAAACAGTTTGTTTTGTAAATCGCCAATTCGCTAATATCCCTGAAGATGCACTAGCTCGTTTAGCAGCAGAAGATATCTGAAATTACAATTAGTAATTGATTGTGCTATGTCACGGTGGTTTAAAAATCTTTCAATATTGTGAAGGTATTAACATTTTTCAAGGAATTCCTCTTATATTTCCAAGGCATTAACAGGGCTTCAGCAGCTTAAATTTCAATAATATTCTAACAAAAGCACTTTACTAGGACATTATTTTAAATATTCCATTGAGAGTAATTGCAAGCTTGCAATATTTAAATTATAAAATCAATTAATTCTTCCATTATGAATTATTACTAATAAAATTCAAAGTAATTGTAAAGAAATTTTACTGTAATTAAAGTTGAGGGCAAATAAATTATGAAATGGATTATATTTAAGACAATTTTTTATAGAAGTATAAATGAATTATATTCATGTTTATATTCCTTTCCCTAGAGATTTATAACAACAAGGAAATGTTTAAGAAGTTGTGAATCGAAATGGCAAAACTTTTCGGAATAAAAACCAAGATTTGTATGAATAAGATATATTTTATAGGAATATTTTCTAAGCCTATTAAAGGTTTCAATGGTTTTTAGAAAAACATTATTTCGTACTTTAAGGTGCTTTCCATATACTTGCTTACTTTTACCCACCCCCCATAAAAAAGTGTAATTCGTAATCATCACTATACAATTCTAGGCCTCATTTCCGATTCAAAGCCAAAAATATATTCCAAAGTGAGTCACTTATTTAAGAATATTTGAGTAAAGGATCATCATCTAAAAATATTATTTACACACTTATTTAAGACGATCTCTTTATGGTGTATGCAATATTTTGGTAGTCTTGCAAAGCAGATTCTGCGTCTGTTCGGAATCGATGGATTCTTGAGATTCCATGAATTATTAGCATCGATGTCGTTTAGTTATGAAGTAAGAGAGCTCACGAATGCTTATTTATTATTTATAACTCTTAAAAAAATTGAAGACAAAAATGCTGAGAAATTGACACGTTCTGTTTCTCTTCGCAATGAACTGTGCTCCAAAATCATAGAATTAGCAACAGTAAATAAATAATTATTATAAATTGTTCTTATATGTTGAAAACATTTTTTCTAAGAATAACTTTCCCACTATATTTCAACATAATTTAATTGGTGCATATATGATTGGATATATACTGGCACATATATAGCCTCTCAAGCAGTATTGGATGCTTATAATATAAATTTTTATGATGCTACTCACATTTGTTTCCTTGTCTTTTGGAAATCGTACTTTATTTTCAAATTTGATTTGTCACGTAAATTTTTACATTTCATGTATTTATCGTACACATTTTAAGTTGTAATTTCACAAATAGGGATTATAGAAATCAATTGAGAATTTTATATTTTCATGGCGCAGTCACGAGACTTTTGTAATTGTTGAATATTAAACTTTACACTTTTGGCGACATTAGTTTATTATGGAATACAGTATGTGTTTAATTGAAATTAAATATCTTATTTATAACATGATGCCCCTTAGTTATCTAAACAAAATAATTAAAATGACGAAATAGATTTCTATGATATCAAAGACTTTAGGTCTGACTTTTTTCAACTGTTTTCATCGACTTTTTTTTGGTAATATAATTACATCTCCTGTTTCTTTATGAAAGTCGCTCAGATAAATAGTCGATTTATCTTTCGCAGCTTTTAACAATGGAAGAAAATCACAGTTTTAAATATTTGATGAATCAGTGATCAGGGTTTCAAATGTCATTGGTACAATGAAATCTATTATTGAAAATAATGCAAAAAATATTATTAAAAAACACCATGATGCAGGAATAAACTTCATGACATTTTAAATTGGTATCATTAAAAATAAAAAGGTTTTAGAAATTTCAAAATAGTGTATATACCAAATTTGTGCTTTAATATTACCAGAAATCATCGTGGAATCAAATAATTTTTTTATAAATTTAAATACCAATGAGAATTAAATAAGAATGCTTCAAGTTATATGTTCTTATTTACTAAAGTATATCTGGGCGAATTTGGCTGCTTGAAATCAAATGGACCATCCTGTAGAGCATCGGCACTCACACTTTTATAAATACAGATCACTTATCAAGAAGAAACACACTTAAATATACAAGTAACAACGAATGCGAACGAATGCGAACTCATTTTACTCCTGCTCTAATGGTAAATTTGTCACCAATATTCATTTGTTCGAATATATCTGAAAATTGCTTGTTAAACTTTGTGCTTTTAATGCATCTAATTTGCAATGCTAAAAACAGTGTAGCATTTGACTATTAGAAAAAAAGCACCCCATCAAATTAACTGAATTGTCAGGCAAATCATAAGCCTATATCGGACAAATAATATAAATCTAAAGTGAATCATTTAATGCTTATATAAAGATAAAAAAAAGCATATAAAAACATCTACTCACTAAATGTTTCACTAACAAATAATTTATCAAGAAGTACAGTTAATGAAACTGGAAAAAATAGAAATTGACTATAGAGTTGCTATAAATCTGCCTCTTATCTGATGGAAATGTGTCACTAACAATTGTTACGGTCACTAAACAATATTTATGGTATTTCAACAATACACGAACCTGAAACTTTTATTTTTCTAATTTGCAATGGTAGGAACAATTCAGCATTCGATAATTAACAAAGCAAGTAATTAAAAAATCTAATTAGCTGAATTATCACGACAATAATAAGACTGTATTTATGCCAAATTTTATAATCTAAAGCGAATCATATTGTTTTTATATAAAGCTAGGAGGAGTATACAAGAACCTCTCTTTGCTGAATTTTTTTGCTAAAAATACACTAAAAGTTATTTCCATTAGTGCATTAATCTTTATCCCGAGTATATATGGCTCAATTGATTTCTGAACAATGTCATCTCGTGTACTTCTGACAAGTCAAAGCACATCCATCCATCCTATACAAGAAAGAATTCGACGAAAACAATCTAGAAACAGATCGATGGTTCTCAGACAACTCATATGGCCTACATGGAATGCGTCACCCTGTGTCAACAAGCTTTGACTCTGCACACGCAATTTAGATCCGAGAGAGCGTTGGCCATCAGTTGTTTGCCAATAAAACGGCAGATAAAAAGTGTTATGAGGGTTTTGAAAGCTCTCTGAGAAAACAGAGCCCTGTATTTGTTTTAATCATGGCATTGCAAATAAAAAAGGAATGGTTACTGGTAATTGAAAAGTAATTTCTTTTCTCTTCCGTTTTATTATCTATAAAACGTTCCAGAAATAGGATTGAAAATAATAAACAAATGTATAAATTTTGTATGATCTCAAAATGTATGCAAGTTATTAGCATATGTGAAGACTAATGCTTTTAAATTAAAAGAAAAAAAATGTGCCGAAATAATTTTAATTATCTTTTTAAATATTTTATATAATTAATAGTATTTATTTATATTATTTAAGGATATGACAATCATTATAATTATATTTATATTAAATGCTCATGTGTACCAAAAACTGTTCCACCTGTGATTGAAAGATTCACAGATTTAGGAGGATCTTTAATATGGAGAAGTGATTTTATGTTCACATTCATAAAAAAGTCTGCTAATAGTTAGAAATTATCCTATGTTTATTATTTGCGTGTTTTGTTTGTAATGTGTGCATATTTATTGTAATATGTAGATGTTTATTTGTATAAAGTTTAAATGTTTGTAAGAACTTTAAATGATTTATAAACACTTTTTTATTTTCTATTGGCGCGAAATGTTAAGTATTAACTTTAAGCATGATAATTTTATTTCTTTTGAATTATTTTATACAAGCAATTTTAGAGATGTTTTATGTCAGATATAACGAGGCAAGAAAATTAATTTTTTAAAGAAAAGTTACATGTATATTAATTATTAAAAAATTATATAGTTACTTAAATATTAATTATAAATTACATAAATATAAATCATTTATTAAAAAGTACTGCTGATTTTATATTAAACTATTTAAGATTCTGAATTCTAAATAACTTAATAAATATGACATGATTTACTAATACTCGCATCATAGTTATTTCAGGAAAGTCTCCTATAAAATCATTACATTTTCTGCCCATTTCTATTAATCTGGAAAAATTATTTCATTTCAATAAAAGATTTATTAAATATTCAGTTAAATAATTTAATATATTTTAAAATAAAACGGATTTTCGCCAACAAGTTTTATTTTCATGCTCACCATTGTTTTCAATTTTTTTGTATTGATTTTTTTATGCTATGGAGGACAATTTCAATTCATAATTGATTTTAAAATCTACAATTTGTAAGATTTTAAATGCTGTTATGACTTTATCAAAAACTAATCAATTTTCAAATGATTTGAATTAAACTACGCCTTCTAAATAGAAACCAATGCTCTCATATAATTCATTAAATACTTTTTTTATGAGATTTATTGGAAAAAATCTGAGTGTAAAGCTGCATGTGTAAAAAATTAGGCATATAATCAATTTGGAAATCTAGATGCTGTCTTTTTATTTGAAATTTTGTTAACAATTTGTAACCAAGATATTCAAAAAGGAATTTTATGTCCGAATATGAAAAAAAAAAAGGTTTTATTCAGAAATGTGGTTTTAGTAGATAATAAAACGGTTATTAAAATTTTGATGCACAATTTATTTTTAACCTTTTTATTAAATATGCGATAAAATTTCTTTTTTTATTGGTTAAATATGTGGCGTTTACTGATATATACACCTCACAAACCGTATTGTGCTCAACATGAATTCATATCAGACGACAAAAAAAAAAAAAAAAAAACCTTTTTTACTTCTTACATCAGTGACAATAAAAAAAAAGTTTAAAAAAAAGCGAGGTAACATTTCTATTTGAATAGCATCATCGAATCTGTGCTCAGTGAATTTTTTTCTTTGTGAACTTCAAACATAAAATCACCCCATACGAATCATTCCGGTTTATGCATATGGAGAAAACTGGTGAAAGCCAAAGCAAGAGAGAAATGGTTTCTCTTTCGGGTGAAATAGCGGGCTGCACGCCACTGAATGCCGACTCTCCGGGGAAAATAACAGTCTCCCTACGATCCATAAGACCCCCTCCACCCCATGTGATCCCACCCCGTCGGCCACCCCTGGGGAAACGTAAGGAAAAGGGACACGATAACAGGGAGTCCCGTTCAATACCACCCTAAAGACTACTTTTCTTCGAGCCATGTGTCGCAAGGAAAGTACAGGAAAAGTTCAGGGGCAAGAAAACAAATTCTGACAGTCGCCCTGATAAATGCTTTCTTTGCGGAATGAATGTCCGTGGTCGGTCAAGAAAAGTTACTCCGCAATTTCACTTTATCACTCCCGCCGACCACCCCCCACCCGACGAGCGGTGGCAACGACTGAGATGACGACTTCGATCACAGGGCCACCTACCTCCCGCGCAGACGTACCCCCCCTCCCCTTCTTAATTCATCACTGTCTCGATTTTTTCGCGTTGACGTTTAAAGTTTATAGCTTCTGGTTCAATCAGGGGTGAAAAAAGTTTCAGTTTCGTTTAGGAAAGCGTTCCGGTAGTTTCTTTCAGAAGTTGCTTTAGTTTGTCCCAAGGCACATTAAGGAACGAGTAGGTTGTTATTTATTTCTTTGGGAAGAGACGATTTGTTTGAAATGATCCGGGGATTATGGACAGGAGGACTTAAAAGCTTCTGGCTAGCCTTGGATTTTATATTTTTACTTAATGGTTGGCGAATTATATATTCAGTACCTGTGTAATGTCATCTATCTTCTTTGATTAATTATAAAGAAAAATTTATCGAAGACAATAATAGAAATAAAAAAAATCTTCAAAAACATACATTTATTAGCTATTAAAAAGTAAATAAATTCCCTTTTGGCCATAAAATTTTTGCTGAAAAAAAAAAAAGAAAGCACGAAGCATTTATAGAAGTACTTAAAGTAAATTGATTTATTTTATAATGCTAGCCACCTTTGCCGACTAGCTTGTTCGCCTAAATTATTAAATTTTTAGGATGTAAAATGATAAACATAGTTTATTATTACTGTTGGAATTTAATTAAATCAGCCTACGTCATATTATCGTAGGAGCAAATTACAAAAGTGATTATATTACGAAATAAAAGAGGAAGTGAAAATCCAATTCCAGAGTTAATAATTAGCACAAGCAGGAGAGTGAATATTAAGGTAAATATGAAATTTATAATAACAGTAAAAATGTTATTACAGATTACATATGAAATTGAATTAAAAATGTATGAAAAATAAATTGTATGGAAACGAAATTAATGTAATTAAAAAAAGGATATCTTTCCCTCTTAGTTTCAAGATAATGAAGAATTATTTTTGTGATATAATAGTTTTGGGAGATGTGAACATCGATTTCCATTGGAAATTGATTGCGATTATTTATTTGGCAATGGCTAAACCTATTTTCGCACTTAATTTTTATCATCAGCCCTTTGACATCTTTTTTTTTCTCTTGCTGAATGGAGTATATCGTGATATGTCGCATCCTCTCTTGAATGTTTGTTATAACATATCATGGTTCCATTAATTAGCTAATCTAAGTGTAGAATGAAATGCAGCTCTAAAAGCATTTTCTGAAGCAGTTTGAAAATATTACGGAGATTTGCTTACATTTCACAATTGCCAATCAATAATAAATGATAATTTCTTTACCACGTATACGTTAGCATTATATAAAATGTAAAACATATATTTTTTAAGCAGAGTTGTGGCCGAAGAGAGAAGACACCTTTGAAATTTTAAATTTCACTTTCATTCCATCCCGGGAGTCATAATTTATGTACAAGCAAAATCCGACGAGATAAGTCAATCTACAGCACGACAAAAGAGAAAAGAGCGGCATAAATATTTTTCCCGATGATTATATACCATGAGATTCTGATAGGGATTTCTTTACATGTATCGATTTAAGTAAGGGGAAAATAAGTATCTTTTGAAATAATTTGTTTATTCTTTCTCTCGGCGTGTGATAACTTGTCGATTTCAGCAATTTTAGAGAGATTGTATTGAATTTATTAAATAAAAAAAGTAGAACTGGATCAGGAAATAAGAGAACAAATTGAAATGAAGATAATATGGGCTAAATTCAAAAAAAATTTAGGAAATAAATTCAGTTTAAATTAGATTTTAAAACATCATTATACACACACGCACACACATATATAATGTTAGACTAGAAGATAGCTAGTTTTACACCATTTTAAATTCAAAATATACTTTTAATTATAATTTGAACAAAATGCTTTTTTTGAATTTTGATAGCTTGTTAAAATAACTTTTTTATTGAATTACAACTACAGTTTTCTTTGCTCAACTATTTTCATTGTTATATCAGATATTTAAATGCGTGATTTTCTTTTACAGTTGAAAGATTGTTTTTAATCCACGAGGTTTACATGAGAAATAATAAAGTACTATTACAGTACTGCAAAAGTAGACATGCTATTAGAACATAGATTACTTTCTAGTGACAATTTTAATGATGGTAAGATTTCTTGGGATTTACATCTATTATAAAGGTTTACTTACACAATCAGTAAAATAAGTGTAAAGCTATCAAACTCGAGCTATTTTAATGTCCCTTACAACTTGTTGCTTGCAGAGGAAACATGAATATCAAGTGATGCATAAGAAATTTCATCGAAATTAAAACCCTAAATATATGTTTAGTGAGCCAGCTGGTTGCCAGTGACTTTTTATTTTTTAATAAAACTCTATTTATTTATTATAAGAAGAAAATTTCAAGAACTGAAAGAGGCTAGTTACATACAAAAATGTCTTCACTACGTCACAAGTGTATTATTGTTTCGTATTTAGATAAAAGAAATGCACTCGAAGATAGAATAGATTTGCATTTATTGTTCCCATATGTCGACATATAATTACTAACAAATTTCTAACAATTTATGATAGAATAATTATATATTATTCATTTATTGATAGATAAAAATTAAGCCAACATCTTGTTGAATCGAGAGGCTACATCTCAGAATTGAGAGGATAGCATAGTTTTTTTCCCTAAGCAAGAAGTACGAGCTAAACGTATATCCAATTTTGAATAACAATTCTTAAAATAAAAGTGGCATTATCAATGACATTTATATCTGCACAGAAAATGATATTTGAAGCTATTCCAGGAATAAATACTTAAAGAAAAACAAATAAAGCACCACATATTTTAATATATGCATTTTTATATAGGGAAAATGGGATATTACTTTTTTGTATGATTATTTGTTTAGAAATAAAATTACCTACATACTATTAAGTAAAGATCAAAATAAAAAAAATTCCGTATTGAATAAAATATTTTCAATAAATTTTTCGATCTTCTCCATGTTTCTCATTCTATTTCTTTTATAACTAAAAACATATTGAAAATTTATTTTATTCATTTCATGAAAGCGCATTTTCCCATTAAATTCGAAATCTTTTTCTTGTAAACTGGAATCTTTACAATATGGATAAAAATAATCTCATGCGTTTGCAATTTTTATATTCAAATGCAAATTACTAAGTAATTCAAAACGTGTTTGGTAAGTTTTTACGTTATATTTTCTAGTTTTGAAAAGCTTATTTTAAGATTTTTTTTCTTTTTGTTTCAGTGTTTTTTTTTGAAAAAAAATCTTTCATCTTAAAAAATTGCATTAAATACAAATGCTGGCTTGAACGTTATTTTTATCGTCTGCTTTTCATATTCAAAGCCTGCAGAAACGAATTGTTATCGTGACGCTCTAATTTGTTTTCTAAGCTGTTGCGTGTTTTTAAAAATATGATTACATGAAAGCTTTTGTTGGGTTAAGGTTCCATTTCATATGTAAATTCCATTCTTCAAGTGATCTCGAGAAACTGATTTTTTCTTTTTTGAAATACTCTCTCTGCATATTTTTATTTTAGAATTTTGTAACGATTCTAAGTTATAAAATTAAGATAATTTTTTTTTGCAGAGCATATTGTTCTACATTTTGGTTGAAATATTATTTGACAGATGATATTGTTTTTTTCTTGCATTTCCCAAAATGAAAACTTCTTTGTTAAAAAATGCATTTCAAGAACTTGCGCATTAAGTGCTAATTAAACTTTAATTTGTTAAATAGTTTTCAAGTTTTCTATGTGAATGGAGTTTTGCACTTTTTGAAATTCATGAAAAAAACTCAGTGTCAGTTAAAATTTTTATAAATTCCGAGCTGTCCAATTAATCTGACAACCATTTCTGAGTATTATTTTAAACTTTTTCGGAAGAATGTTTTATTTGCCCTAACAATAAAAATTTGCTTTAAGAAAATAAGAGTGGTAATTAAAATTGAGTTCTAAATTAAATAATTAAAACTGAAATTTAAATAATTACTTTTATGAGTAAAAACTTTTTATACCAAAAACATGCTTTTGCATCTGCAGAACCAGATTTTCTAATTCATCTGCATAAAAATATCCACGAGTTTTACATTTTGTATTTGTTATTTTATACTTTTCCTTTCACTTGTTTTAATATTAGAAGTGATTTATAAAAGAATTTTGAATAATTTTAGGAACAGACAGAGAATAGAAATATACTATATTTATAACCAATCATTAAAGTATTTTTATATCAATATCTATGTTTCTGTAACAATTAATTCTTGAACTCTTTCAATCAGAATGCTTCATTTCCTGAACTACTGACATCAAAGTATTAATTAAATTTTTAATTAATACTTTTAGTGATTTTCAAATAATTTAATGAAAGTATAATTTCAAATCTTAAATATATTTTCTTTATTAAGTGGTTTAAAAACTAAACCACAAAGCATTAAATACTTTGAATATGGGTGATTTAGCAAGTAAATCATAATGCTCGAAAGAGTTTTAATAGATTTACTTGTAAAAAATCTTAACGAAAAAGGATTTAAATCAGTATATTTTCACCCATCACAATAAATTAAGTTTTAAAATATATTATTACTTAATGGACAAAAAAGTTATTGAAACTTAATAATTTTGAAATGTTAATAAATGTGTTCTTTTATCGAGGAATCTATTCTTTGTAACAAAATATAAAAGTTAAGACCGAGCTCATTGATATTGCTTGAAAATAATTCTCCAAAGATTAGAAATTTGAGAAAACCCCTTCTGTAACGAGAAACGCCTAGATAGAATATGCGTGCCGCCTTTCATGTAGGAATTTTTTTTAGATAGAAAGATATACACGTTACTGTAGATATCGAGAAGTTTGAAGTATCAAAATATCCTTATAGAATAGAGATTTTAGCGAAAAACATTTTTCTCTTTTCAAATTGTAGTAACTTCATATTTATATTTATACTTAATTCGGTATTTTTGTTTCCTCTTATTTTTACTACTAATAAAGAAGAATGCCTTTTCCTATGTGCATGTCTTTTGACTCTATTACACTTACACGCTTGAATTAGAATAAGAGTTTGGGGCAATTTTATTTGGAGAAGAATTTGTTTTAGTTTGTATATTCTTATATATATTTATTTTTAATATATTACTATTTTTAATATTTTAATTTTTTTATGAAATATTTTTGAAATTCAATTAGAATTTAAATTAGTTAAAAATTAAGAGACATTTTGATGCTTTCACACACATAATTGCTCATAATTCCGGAAATTAGTCTTGCAAAATCTTAAATTTTACACTATTTTAAAATTCCAAAAATTAAGTTTTGAATGGTGCCGATAAAACCATCACACAACGTTTCTTAAATCTGGACAATTTTTTGATTTGATAATATTTTAATATTTTGGTGTAAAATTTACAACAATTTTCCTTGTTACAATAACTTTCAAGTTATTTTCATTGTTTCATTTGTTATTTAATCCCGTGATTCTCTTCCGTCATTGAAAATTAAAGAAGAAATATGGAATTTATCTATTCATATTAAGTGATGTTATCATTAGAAAACTAAAGGTTACGAAGTCCCTTTTCTGCTTTTTGAAATATCAATTACAATCAACAAGTGATTTGAAACGATTTTCGATTAAAACACACTTTTATGCAAGTCGGATATATAATACAACAACAGAATAAAACATTATTTTATTTTAGAATGAATAGTAATGCAATTTATTTGAGTCTTTTTCTCTTTATATTTTCCCTTTCTAAATGCATTTTATTTTATATTGTAAACATCAAGATAATTTAAAGAACTATAAAATCCTAATAAAATTGCTTTTCATTATCATTAACTTTCTTCGAACTTAAATCCAAAATGGCATACATAATCACTGGAAGTGTTGTGAACCCAATAAAAATCTTATCATATGAATAGGCATCTTCGAGAGCTGGAAGATTGTTCGCCGTTATATAAATATTTTCATCTAATAGGTCGTGAGTTTGGATTTAAATTTAAACTTTGCAAAATGCGCTTATTTTGGTTTTGATTTTGCCAATTAATTGGATACTGAACATGGGAAATTTTATTCTACATGAAAATGATCAGGATAATATAGCCAAGATAATCAAAACATCAAGGTAATTTATTACGAGAAAGAACTGTATACATCCTATTAGGTTGGCTTTTCTTCATCATTAATACTAAACGTCTTCGAACTTAAATCCAAAATGGCATATATATGGTCACTGGAAGTGTTGTGGATCCAAGAAAAAAATTATAATTTGATTAGTCAACTTCGAGAATTGCAAGATTATTCTCCGTTATATATATATATATATATTTTTCATCTGATAAGTCTAGAGTTAAAATGTTAAAATTTAAATTTTACAAAATGCACTTATTCTGATATTGCCGATTACCTGGATGCTGAATATGGGATATTTTATTATACTGTCGCCGTGTTAGTTGAGGACTCGATAGCCTAACTGTTAGCGCACTTCTCTACCATAACAAGAATTCGAACTCAAATCTGAGAACTGTTATGTTTACATTTATTTCCTTTATTTAATTTATGCACAAATTATTTCCACAAATTTTATATATAAAAATATTCTCTCTGGCTGAGTGTTCTAAAACATTCCTCCAGGTATATAACGAAGTTACAACTGAAACAGTTTTCAGTTTTAGTGTTGTTCTTATAAATTACTACAGCAAAATAAATCTGTTTAGAACTTGCATCTTATTGCAAGTTCATTTTTACGAGACAATGACGTTTATTTACACGAAGACACACAGGACAGCACAAAGACAACTATATACAGCAGAGAGAAGACAATTATCTTCAGCCGTGACGTGCACACAACAAGACTCTACTGCAGACAGTAGCGCACAGCTTAGTTTAGCACTAGCTTGACTCAGTCGCTGCTCTGCTAATCTCTGGAAGACTCGTTCTTCGCCGTCGATTTCGACTACTCTCTCTGGCAGCTGCAGACTGTCTCCTTTTATAGGTCTCAGGAGGCGGAGCTATAAGCCTTTTAACTAATCAGGAACTTTCGAGGCGTATCTCGGTTCCCAATGGACGGATCGGGAAAATTCTCGATGTTTCGGGTATAATCTATTTTGACGCCAAAGTCACCAAATTCATCGCCAAGTCGCCAAGTTTATCGCCAAGCTCTGGGACCTCCGACGCGACACCCGGACTCAGTCCAATACAGATGACTGTAAAACGGTCTTTCTGATGATGAACCAACTATGCTGGGAAGCAGCATTACAGATTCGTAACAATATTA
>JAPMOR010077121.1:41028-95789 GCA_026543865.1 Argiope aurantia
GGGATAAATATTTCAAAAGCACTAGTGATTTGTCATTTTGGAATTCTAAGAATACGGGGTTTAAATGGGTTGTGTTATTTGTAGCATTTATTTCCTACGTATTATCTAATAGGATTAGTGTTAATTAGGATATGTTTAATCAAAAAGTTACAACTTGAGAAGAATTTAGAAGGGTGTTTAATGTAGATCACGTAGCATTTTGGCTACTCATATTCATTTCCATTTATAAGCTTCACATGACTGTTTCAAAGGGCAACAATGAGTGATTGGAAATCACGTTTTTAAATACGTTTTGATAAACATTTGCATAAAACACCGATATATGACAAGAGCGGACCTAGAATTGGATTTGAATTGGAAATTTTGAAAAATATCAAGGTGTCCGTTTTATGAATAATTCTACCATTAAAAATACTATTAAAATATTTTATTTCCACTGTAAAAAATATATTGGTAAAAATGGACTTTATTTTTATCGCAGAATTGTTATAACATAATTTATGTTCCTGGGATAATTTTTAATTCATAATGTAGCCAACTGGTACATTTCAATTGTTTTTGTTAAAATTTCCCCAGAAAAAATCCAATTCTAAAATTTAGTTAAAAGTTTTAAACTAAATTTCTTAAATTACATGCAGATATTCAAAATACATATTTTTCTCGTAGAAAAATGAAAAGTCATGCATTCTAGGGTTAAGATTGGAAATTGATGGGTTTCGTCAAAATATTGCTTAAGTTATAAATAAAAACACGGATATAAAACTTCTTAGGTACATATATAAATAAGTATAATTAATATGTAAATTTCATCCAATTATCTCTTCAAATTTAATCTTATAAGTGGTTACGTACATATCTTTGGATTTGATTCAAATCTGGAATTTTAGATGTAGAAACCGCAGATCAAGTATTCTTGTCTTTGTCTTCCCTTTTTTCCAATTATGGAGTTCACTGATTCATTGGGTCATAAGGAAGCTAAAAAAACAACTTTTTTAAACTATTAAGGTAGGCATACAGAATGTACAGAAATGCTTCTTCACTCAGAATAGTTAGAGAAGGTAGAAATCTTCCCATTCTCTTCACAGGAAATTTCTGAGGAATCGTCATATATTTTTTAAACGGAATGGTGGTATAGGATATTATTTCAGCTTATTCAACTCTTAACCTGAAAACATAGTAAAACCCTAATAATTATTTTCTGTTGTAATGATCAGATTTTTAGGTGAATACCTATAGCTAAAAATTTGAAGATTCCTATGCAATGATATTCGCGACAAAACTTCGGGAAAATTTCTCCACTATTTCACCAATTATGGTCCCTGGAACCTAAAATTACCCTTCGTTCAAACGTTTATACATATAATATGCGCATAAAGCCTTGCCATGTTATATTATGAACATGATAATTAGAGTGATTTTGTTTGGATTTTAACTGACCTGGAATATGTTTTTAGAATTGTAAAAATCTCCGATGAGTTCATAAATGACCCATCTAGCTCAAAGGGGGTGGGGGGGAAATTTTCATTTCGCTGTAAATTTTTTAATATTAACGATAGAAAAAATAAAATTAGCCGAATTAGCACCTCATTAAGATGAAGAATTTTATTATTTAAAGCATTTTGATAACTGCAATATCTTAGAAGAAATGGGATGAAAAGAGATTTCTCACGCCCTTATTTTAGCTGGTTCTAACATCAGCAATTTATGTTGCCAGATAATTCAGGTGTACAGGAATCTGCCTTCGCCTCCCAGATTGCTAAGAAAATATTTTTTAAAATTGAAATTTAATAAGAATTAAATTCAGTTATTTCAGAGAAAATATGTATTAGTATCAAAGTATCTAAATCCTTTTGATATTCAATTTCTTTTATTCATTTTTACAGATTTTTTTAATAAGAGCACTTCAGATTTTTAATTGATTTTATTATAATAAATTATTAGATCGAATGTTGGAAATATTAATGACTTGTATTCTAAGAATTAATTTTGTTAAAATCATTTACGAATTTAACTTTCGTTTCCTTTTGAATGATGCGGAGAAATGGAGAGGTCAATTTCATTTATGTATGATTTATTTCAATCAATTCTTAATAAGTATTTGTTTTTCGATTGAAGAAAAAGTTAATTTTCTCATTTCTCAAAGGAAATTTCTGATTTTTATAAATATTCTTTATTAACTTGAAAATTCGTATAAATTTATCGCAGTAATACAATCAGGAACGAGCCGTCTTTTTATGAATTTCGGATTTCTTGTTAAAAATTATATGCCTGTGTTTCAGTGTATTAAGAATTCAGCTAACTGTCCTTTGTACACTTGAATGCATGTAAAGAAATCATTAATTTTAAGACGAAAATGTAACATTAGGACTTTTTATTTAGATGACTCACAAAGTCTATCAAACGCAAGAATGTATCTTTTTGAGATTGATCCAAGTTTCATAATTGCTTTTAGTTATATCTATTTGTTTTACTTTATATATATCATTACCCTATTTCGCTTTTTGTATTCTACTCTGTATCTATAGATATAAACAAACAGATTGAAGATTCCAAATTTTGTCAAAATGATACCTTTGGATTTCCAAAGGAAATATGCACGACATGAAATAATGCAGTCTAGATTTCCTGCTATATAATATGATAATGATCTTCATTTAAAGTGCATAAACTTCTTCGTTTACAATGAAATAAAAAATAATTGCATGATATTTTATTGTTTACAGATAAATTGCAATTTATAGGTAAATAAATGACATAATTATTAATATTTTGCTTAGGGGAAAGACAAATGTATCACCAATGTACTGAAGAAAAGTTATTAAAAGTAATGAAAAGATTAAATTTTATATTTCAAAAACCTTTAAATCTAAATAACAGAAACTGTCTAAAAATCCCAGTTCATATTTTACAAAATTAAAACATCTTTTTATATTGCACTGATTAAATTCTATTATGCACTATATTATATGCTTATTATACACTAAATAAAAGTTTTGTTTTATAATGCGCAACACTAAGTATTTAAATTTTGATTATATTCAAATTAAATATACATCATAAATTAGAGAACTGCATGCTTATCTATATTCTGTAAAAGAAAATTACCAATGAAATGATCACAGAAAGGTCATCCAATTTAAATTTCCAGTTATATCTGAAAGGAATCGGATACTTCAAGGTATTAAGCAGTCTGAAAATTTCAATTCTGAAGTATTCAATCTAATCCCCCGAATTTACAAGGCCCGATATAAATTTAATTGATTTATTATAGTACTAACCGCCTCTGGCGACCAGCCGGTTCGTGAGTAATAATGCTCACTAAAATATTCAATTAATATTTTGTGTAACTTGGTCTCATAATAAATAGGCTTTTCAACAAAATATTTTTAAGCTTCAAATTTTGATTCTCATATGATTCACTTCTACTACTATGTAGGCGATGAAAATATTCAACTTTTAAGTAAAGAAATGAACTTTTCTATCATTTGCTATCAAACTGATCGATTAATGAAATTTTGAAGGGAATAGTTTAGAACAATCAACATTTTCATAATCTTAGGTCAATAAGTATTGAGAAACCCGGGGCGCTGATTGGGATAAAATCTTTGAGAAGGTAAATGAAGTGATCTAAAATCACCCGTTTTTATCAAATAGTGATATTCAGATATTCATATATAATTCAGTTTTAGGAACTGATTTTCTTGATTGGACTGCAACTCTTTTTGTTTTAAATATTAAAGTTTCAAGAATATTTTGTTAAATATAATTCACAGAGCAGAGGATCTAGATAAAAACTAAACATTCGTAATTTATTAGAGCATTTATTGATTCAAGTTACATAAAATATAATTATTTACTTCATTTAGGCCATTTTAACATATGTATTTCTATTATTAAAGTTTTATAAATTAGCCGTTCGTTCTTGTAAGAATATATATATATATATATATATATATATTAAACCATGTTTGCCTAAGCTGAATTATTTATGTAATAATGTAGCTATTGAAAAATGTCATAAAAATTTTTGTATTTCATTTAATTTTTTAGAAAATATATTTTTTATTAATTTAATTTCTTACAGACATTTGCTGAAAATTGCACTTTTTCAGGTTGTAGTAATATTTAACTTATTTTTTAATTTGAATTTTTGTCAGTCATAGCAACTAGTTGATAAAAATTTTTTTCAATGTATGCGTAATGGGATCATGCAGGTTAAATTTTTTATTTATTTTGTATGAAATTCATTGTTAAAAAATATATTTAAATTATTTTTTAAAAATTCCTTAAAAATGGAAATTTAATTTGTTGGTTAAAACATGAATATTAGTGAAAAGGTTATTGTTTGAACTTTAATATAAAGTAAGATCTAATTTTGTGCGATAATATTTTCAGAAATTATGCAAGAAAACGCCGAGATTTCGCTTAATTTTTAATTAAAAATTCAAAAAAAAAAATCGCTCCGAGGTGCACATTCTAGACTTCCAAGGTTATACATACTCCGAATTTGCTGGCTATAGGTTGCTGGCCTGTGGAGCTCGCTCACACCACACACACACGCACACACTGCGCTTTATTATAAGTATAGATAAATATCAAACTCAGTTTTTGTAAGGAAATTGTATGGCTGTTAATATCTTGAAAATGAATGCGATTCATATACTGAGATAAAACCAAATCATACGAGGCATGAAGGTTACACGATGAGAAAATATCCGAAGTGAATCTTCGAATCTCTCCGAGACGAGGTAGACCATGATGATAATGCGCGTCTTCCATCTAAAGTGGAACAAATTCCGCAACAGTGGATGGACCGTGCTTAGAGAGCATCAGCCGTGGAGTGGGTAACAGCTTTTCGGAAAAGTAATAACTTTTCGTCTCTTGAACGTAATGGAAAATGAGAGGAAAGGTAAACAATAAGTTACGAGAAAGGTTTATGATCTTATCCTATATCCGTTTATTCAAAACTTCTTCATAGTTTAAGAGATGTTCTTTATTGAATGGAATAGTTACGGAATGAGAAAAGAAACCAAAATATTGCAAATGAAATTTTTTGTGGACAATAGTTTTATTATGCTAAAATATCAACAAAATATAAAAGTTAGGGTTAATGTTTAGAAAAAAAGTGAAGGATTAAAATGGATATCAATGGTGGCAATGCTTATAGCATAATATTGTACAATATTTGACAATATTGTTCAATATCATACAATATTGTACAATATTTGGCATTATTGTTTAATATCATACAATATTGCACAATATATGTGTACTACTTGGGAAATGATATATAACTGGAAATTTATGGTATTCTATTAAATGAATTAAGTTCATATATAAGTTGGTAAAGTAATCCTAAAAAGTAATTTGACATTCCTAAAATCTCATTTGAATAATAATTTTAAGACGTTCGTTACTCATGTATGATATTCGGACTATCTGACTAATCAAATGATCCTTATGTTCTATTTCTTAGTTATAGTAAAGTAGAGTAATCTAATTAGATAATATTGAGAATGAAACTTTCAAGGACAGTGGTTTTATAATGCTAAAATGTCAACAAAATAAAAGTTAGAAATAATGCTTAGTAACATGAATAAAGGATTAAAATCTATATTCCATGTTGCATAGCCTATTGTATAATATTTTACAATATTATAAGATATTATTTTATTCAGTATTGATTAATTTCGCAGAATATTGTACAATTTATGTATACTTTCTTAAAATCTCAACAAGTCGCCCCCTTACCACAGAACTAAGTTGTAGAAACAGGGATTATTGTGACTGGCTGTTATGTTCAATAACTGTCCAACTTTTGCAAAAGAAAACAACGACCAACAAAAGTTCAAAGAAACTTAAAACTGTTGTTAAAATCCTAGATGCCTTTTCCATTATTTTTAAATACTTTTAAATTTTCGTTGCAGTTGTAATATTATGTTAAAATTATCACAATCCATCATGAGTCTTCCTCTAATTTCCTTTAGTTCAACACATTCTATTATGTAGTCCTAAATCGAGGCTATTTCTTTACACATACATGTGTTGTCTTGCATCTCTTCGAATCTATAGAAATATTCAGGAAATCTTCCATGCCTTGATATAACTTGCATTATCATCGGGTAAAATATTATTTTTATAATTTTTGGTTCTGGTATGAATTTATATGTCAAGCGTCGTCTGCGCGACATTATCCTTCCATCCTACTATTGAATACCACCTCTCTTCTAATTTCCTTCTCAAACATTTGGAATGATTTTGGAATATATGTGTAATACTTGGAAAAAGATATAATTGGATGTTTATAGTATTCAAGGAGATGGATTAAGTTCATAGATAAGTTGATTAGAAATTAAAAAGTAAGCTTAAAATTTAACTATAAGATAATTCCTAAATTATCTTATTTGAATAATCATTTTAACACGTTCGCTGTCAAGATTCATGTATGATATTTGCATTATCTAATCAGGGGATCAAAGTTTTTTTTAATCTTTTAACTATAATAAATTAGGGTTATCTAATTAGGTAAATGGCTTGATTAAATTCTCTAATAAGTAGGACAACAGACGAGTTAAGGTGTAGTCAATTTGTTGAGGATTTTATTTGAATTGTTTATGGTAAAAATATCCAAATCTTGACACCAGAAGAGAGAGAGTTTTCATTTTCAACAAGTGTCTTAGAAATTTATTCTAAATATTACTATTCACAATTACATATATAAATCAGTATTGAATATTTTAAAATTTATTAAATCCTTTCGTACTTTCGGCAAAAATTTTTCTGAAAATAAAGTTCTTATTAAATCAATTCACTGGAACTTCAAAACATATTTCAATAAAACACTTCAATTTCGGCCCCATTAATGCATTTTGTATTATAAGGATTTAAATGCTTAAGCTTATGTCTGTTAATAAGTAAAAGTTTTTTTTTAGATTAAAGATGACGAATTAAGCAAGAGAAGAAATTTCAACGTTTTTCAAACCCAATTTATATTATATAAAGAGTAACTATCCAACTAAAAAATAGAAGCAATTTTTGGACTCGGAACGGTTACTTTTTCAAGAACACATAATTTTTGATTTTTGTAGATTTTCAAGCAATGAATTATATTAAATACAATATATTATATAAAAACACATTTTTTGCAAACATTTATTTTATCAAAATAATACGCATAGACTAAATTAAAATTTAGGAAGACTTCAAATAGAATTTTGTGTATAAATGAGCAAATTTCAATATTTTTGAATTTTTAAAGAATTAAAATTTACATTGGTTTAATAACAAAAAGACATTTAATAGAAAATGCTATGTTTAAAATATATATTATCCATTCTGATTTCATAAATAAAACATTTTTTTAAAATCTTCCAATCTGGCCATCGTGCAGATTGAATATGAATAGAAAGCAAGAATCTTCAGCTCTTATTGTTATAAAGCACACTTTCAAATTTTTTTCTTTACTAGTCGTACAATTGACTGCAACACTCCCAAGCCTTTCCTTTGTTGTAATCAACTGAAGCGGAACAGAATATGTGATAAAAATATAACGCATCTAAATGTCAAAAAAAAAAAAAAACAATTAAAGAAAATAAAATAAAATCTATTCTTGAAAAATTAAAAACTTTCTTGAAAGACAAAATGAATGATTCAATTAATTAATATGGCACAATTTTGAACAACAAAGAATAACTTAAAATTGCATTAGCTGAAACATTGTTTAAAAATAAAGTTTTTCAGTGTCATTTTTATAGAAAATTTCTCTTAACCAATGATTTTTAATTTTAAGCATAACATATTTAATTTTCGTAATTAGTTTTAATTTGCCTTTCGCAAACCGTCTTTTACAGACTTAATTATATAAAAAATAAAACGTTAATTTCTTAATGGAAATTTTTGTAGCTTTAGACAGTTAAAGTGGCTTTCAAATTAAAAAAATGTCTCTTCAGAAATTCCGAAAAGGATATTTGAGAGCAATTTTCGAGCTGTATTTAATAAAACTATTGTTAAGAAGTAATTGGAATCTTATTATTCATTCAATTTCAATTTAAGAACCGAAAATAAATTCTTTAAAAGGATTTGTGAAAGACTGAATCTTAATTTAATTAAGCATATCTTTAAAATTTAATTCCTTTGCTGATGAATAACACACATTATTAATCAAAAAGAATATAGATTAAAATAAATTTTTCTGCTTCTAAATTTTGTTTAAAAATTACTGCTGTGTATCACACTGTGTGGAGTTCTGCATTTTGTAAGTTAATTACAGTCTGTACATACCGCTATGCTAATATACTGGCTATAATCTGACAATTTAAATATTGTGAAGCAACTGTATATTCTGAAACAGGCCAATAGTACTTAAATTTCTCGTTCTTAAATGATTAATTTTATACAGTCAGATTTTAATTATTTCATGCATTACCCATCGCGCTTTAGCTACAACATTATTTACTACATCAAATAGTTAAATGGAAAATTAAGAGATGAAAATCGAATTTTAAAGTAAGCGATACGGACACAAATAAAAGTTTATTTCACCATTCATACTGTTACGAATCTGTAATATTGCTTCTTTATGCAATTGGCTTTGTGGTAAGAAAGAGTTTTACTGATATGGATTCTGAATATATGCTAGTTCAGTTAGCCCAGGCCTTGGAAACAAACAGTGACTCGATGAAGAATTTTGCGACAAAGCAAAGATTCTCCAAAGAACAGAAATTAAAATGATATCTCCATTAGTGCTGGAGAATTACGTAAGCTGGAGAATTGAGAGAAATATCTTCTTATTTGCAAGACGAATGCAGATACACTACGCTGGTTGTTATGCAATCAGAGATCTTCTATTTATGCGTGAATTGTTAATTACAAGACAACATTTCAGTTTTTTCATGGAATAAAGTGCTGTTATCCGTTATCGAATTTGCTTGAGAATTCACAGTACAATGGCTGTTCGCTAGATGAATTCAATAATATTATGTTGAAATATTTATTAATGAACTTAAGGAAATAGCTTCCCACAGTGGAGATACAATGATATAAAATAAAGCTTTAAAGATGGTATCATAATTCACTCAACAAAAAATATAAATTCGGAGTTCTTTCGATTTGTTAGTTTACGAAGAAACAATCCTTTCGTAACGCAAGGCGTCTTTTATTAAAAATGAAGAAACGAATACACAGACCACAATTACACAATCTAGACTCCACAAGCAACACCCAACAGCACACTACAACAAACAATAGCCCAAAAGTAGTTATCGGTTGTAATAACAACTACAGCACACAAAGCACCCAGACAGAATTCAGCAGGAGGAGGGCATCTTCATGCTACTTTCTATGGTCTCTCCAAACGCCTGCAATTCTTCACAGTCGATTTAGCTGTATCCAACTGCCGACTCACTGCCACACGATTGGCTATTCCTCACATGACTCGATACTTCTTCTACAATAAATTCCAAAACTCGGCACACAGCTCAGTCCGGCAAACGCTTGAGTTCCATTGAACACCAGCCCTTTTCTGCACTAATTTAACTAATTCGCTGTTGATTCTTTCCAAGTCTCAATACACGATTATCTTCAGTTCAGACTGCTGGCCTTTTATAGTTCCCGGAGGCGGGTAGGGAAGGTTCTAGAACAGTCAGGCATATCTCGGTTCCTATTAACTCTATCATCAAAATTCTGGAAGATTCCAGTATTATCTATTTTGTCGCCAAAGTGGCCAAATTTGTCGACAACTCCTGTGATCACTGATTCGGCATCCGATCAAAGTCCAACAGAGCTAATCGTAAAACGTTTTTTTTTCCAGTGATTGATTGCTGGGAAGTAACATTACAGATTCGTAACAATATAAGGATTATTTCGATTACAAAATATTTTAAGGGCAATAAATAAATGTCAATATCATATTAATATTAGAATAAAAAGATAAACGTATTCTTTACTGAAAATTATTTACTTGCAAATGCCGTGTTTATTTTCAAGCAACATTTCTTAAAAGTAGATGAAGAGTCTATGGAAACATCAACAAGAAAAAAGGGTTTTAAATTGTAACTGAGTAAAAGGAAGAAAAATAAACAAACGAGTTAATTTCTTATTAATGAAGCAGATATTTCCTTAAAAGACAAAATCGATTATTCAACTCATTAATCAAGTACAAAATTAAAAGCTATTTAGCAATTGCCGCTAAAAATAAATTTTGAAAATTGCATTTGCTGAAATGTTGGGACTCATTAATGGAATGAAGCTTAAGATCTTGTCTTTTTTTCTTCACTTTTTCCCTACAGAATTTTTTTTCAATTAATGAGTTATAATTTGAATAACAGCATATTATATTTCTTGTAATTCATTTGTGTTTATTTATCGAATTAAAGTTGTGTTTTATAGCATTACTTTGAAGCAAGTTAAAATAATTTCTTAATGGAAATTGTTTTTGCTTTAGAATGCATGTTATTTGAAATTAAAAATTATTTCCTTCTAGATATCGAATTAGGAATTTAATTGAGAGTAATTTTCAAACGATATTAAATTGAACTAAAGGTAAAAGAGTAATTAGATATTTAATTGGATAATTAATTAAATTACCAATTCATCTCTGTGGACAATTTTAATTTCTTAGTTACAGTTAGGATTTCGATTTTTATCTTAGAAATAAAAACATTTTTAGGACGTTTCAGTGTTGGTAAACATTTTGATAATGCAGGAAAAAAAGTTTATATATCGGAAAAGATCGCATTTAGAGAGGCTTTTAAATAAAAATAGATGGGATTAATCAGTTAACAGATTTCCAGACAATTTTCAGCCAGTTAGATGGCTCTATGTTTTACGTTCAAATATCATTTGAAATCGTGCTTTCTTTTTTGTGATAAGATTTTTTTCATTAAATTTAATTGATTTAATTAGAATAGCGCTAATGATATGAGTGATGAAGAGCTAGTCATCGGTGGAGGCTGATTATGATTAAAGATTTTAAGCGACAATACTCTATTTAAGGAGTCAAAGAAGATTTAGTGAAAACATTTTTTATTCAAATCAATAATAATAATAATAAAAACAAATCGAGATAGAGCGAATTTAATCCCATATACTTCTTCCTCGTTTAAATATTTAATTTAATAATCAAATTTTGATATATTCTTCAAAAATTAAAAAAGGATGCTAAAAGTAGTTTTCAAAATTGGACAAAACAACTCAAAGGCAGTCGTGTAGACGTGAGTAAAATATATTTGTTAGGTGCTATGTTAAAAAAAATATACTTCAAACATTTGTAATCTTTCAAACTGAGTGAATTGATCAAAGGGAACATCATTCTATACAATTCTTATTGCTTTACAGCCGATTTCTTTCTTCTAAAAGTTCATTTTACTCCAATTAGCGCTTCGCATTCCTAGAAAATGAAAGAGAACATGCGACGGAAATATAATTTCGGAAAAAGTTAGAAAACGACCGGAAAAGGAAGAAAAATAAATAAACGAGTTAATTTTATCTTAATGAAGCAGATATTTCCTTGAGAAACAAAATCGATGATTCAACTCATTAATCAAGCGCAAAATTAAAAGCTTTTTAGCAATTACGACTAAAAATAAATCTGGAAACTTACATCTGCTGAAACGTTGCGACTCATTAACGGGAAGCAGCTTAAGTCTCAACTTTTTTCATTATTATGTTTATAGAAAATTTCTTTTAATTAATGATTTATAATTTGAAGAACAACGTCTTTAATTTCTCGTAATTAATTTTTGCTTTAATTTCCTGTACCTAAGATGTGTTTTACCGCCTTAGTTACAAATAAGCTCAAAGAATTTCTTAATGGAAATCGTTTTTGCTGTTGAATGTATGCCGTTTAAAGTTGAAGAGGGTTCCTTTTCAAAATGGCGAGGTAAAAATTTTATTGGGAGAAAGTTGCCAACGATATTAAAGGAAGTAATTAAATATTCAAGGCAATCTTAATCGGGTAATCAATTAAATTGCAAACTAAGAACTTATACTAAGGTATTGAAAAGAATAATTGATAAATACTTATTCATGCAATAATAAAATCTAGAATTTTTTTTTATTTACATGGTTTTTTTTGAAAATTACCTGCCCTGAGATATTTGATTTTCCTTATCTGAGTTAAAAGATAGTACATTTTTAAAATTTAATTCAAGCAAATATTTATAGTGGTATTTATTCAAAATTAAATTTTCAGTTATGTTATAGTATAAATTTTCTTTGAATTACTCAACTTTTCCTAAAAATGCTATATAAAGTTGTATATAATGCAATTTATAATGTAGAAATTAAAAAAAAAGAGTCATAAATGCCCTATGTTAGTTATTAGATTAAAATTATGTAAGTTTTTTAATGTTATTTTTCAATGAGAAAGATTAAAAGAAATGTTTTATTGAGCATCAAATTAAGAAGTAATTGCGTAGCTTTAAAAATACGATTATTGATGGACAGGACTGAATATTATTAAGCGAGGTATACTCTAAAATCCTTCTACCCCACATTAACTTGGAAACGTTGACAGCTGTTGCCACAAATTTGCTGTCTAGGACTACAGGGAGAGTGACTACAGTAACACTTGGAGATAAGCGGCGGAATCAGCACTTTTACCTCAGAAACGGTATAAGTTATAAGGAAGAAGGCAATTACAAAATTGTAGCAAATCTTTGATTTGGTACGAAAAGATACTATGAGTGCAACAATGTTTTGACCTAAACGTATAAAACTATGCACATATGACATCGGCTATAGAGACTGAATACTTCTAACTATTATATATTGCACTGCTTGATACACTGCAACTGACGCTTAGTTATTATCAAAATTTCTCTCTTAATTCTGTTTTGTAGTTCTCTCTTAATTGTGTTTTGTAGTCTACTAATTGTGATCCAATAAAATAGCGGTAGATCTGGTACTATCCGTATTTTCTTTTCTCTCTGTCTTTTGGTGAAGGTCAAATATACACTGCTCAAAACAATTAAAGGATATTGTAAGTCTTGTATAAAATAAAGGTATAAGCAATTTTCTTTTTTGCATAAAATGGAAGACGAGTCACAAATGTAAATTTTTCTTATTTTCAAATTTCGCAGTATGCACATTTTGAGTTTGACGCCAAAGAAAACGCTTCAGAATTTGATTTGGCTTTCAACTTAATGTAAGACAAAGCGGAAAAGAATGATCGACATTCAGTAAGCGCGTTGTTTCGATGAGTGCGATGTCTCAACGAAGTCATTTAACCGAATCAGAAGCTTTGGAGAATTGTTGACCACTTAGAGGGGGACCAAACACAAGTCGAAGTAGCAGAAGCCATTGGAGTTTCACAAAGTATGATTTCCAGGATCTAGAACCGTTATTTGGAGACTGGAAATGCAGACCGAGAATCCGCGCAAGGGCGTTACGTGCAATAACGCCCAATGAAGACCGTTATTTAACGCTAACGGCTCGGAGACATCCAAATATGAATGCCACTCTTCTTCAACAACACCTGCGCTCGGCTACTCGCACCACAGTTTCGACACAAACTCTCTGAAACCACCTTCACACTGTAGATCTGTATACTCGCCTACCAATGGTGTGTGTCACGTTAACAGCAAGGCACCACAGCACCAGCAGGGAGTGGGCAATGGAGCATGTGAACTGGAGAAGAAATGAATAGCGCAATATTCTTTTCTCTGACGAGTCCCGTTTTTCTATTCATCCGGGTAATAGGAGTATTTTCATCTGGAGGGAACGTGGCACTAGAGACAATCCTGCGTTCTTTCACGAAAGTGTAAGTTTTGGTGGTTGGGGAGTGATGGTCTATGTTGGCATTTCCATTGATGGGCGCACCGATATCCATATCATTCGAAATGGAGCTCTTACGGTCACCGAAATAAGGATGAGATCCTGAGACCTATTGTAGCCCTTTACACTGCAGAAATTGGAGATGACTTCATGTTAATGGACGACAATTGCAAGCTAAATCGTGCTAACTTGGTGTATGATTTCCTTTTGAAGGAAGGAATCATACGAGTGGATTGGCCAACGTGTTTTCCGGACTTAAACCTAATCGAGCATGTTTGGATATTCTAGGCAGAAGAATCGCTGGACACCTACCACTCCCCAAAAACTCTCCAAGAAATGGAAAGAGCTCTTCTAGAGGAGTGGGACTGAATACCCCAGCCCCTCATTAATAGCTTCATTGACTCCATGCCTCAAAGGATTTAAACGTTGTTGGTCGTCGGAAACGTAGAGGTTATGGCGTATATATGATATTTTTAAGGAAACGCCTTTTTTTAATTTGTTTTTCTCATATGCACAAATTGTGTTTTTTTTCCTTTTGTAATTAAATGCTCAATAAAATGCTTTTTTTTTTGCTAGAAAAGGGTCATTTTTATCTCGTATAGCAACTACGTCTGTTAAAAAAGTATCAATCATTGAAACAGTTCTCTAGGTGCAGGATCATCCACAATATCTTTTAACTGTTTTGAGGAATGTATATTAAATAATAATTTTTTCGATGAATGTCTTAACAATAAGGTTTGTCATGAAATTTGCATTTACAAAGAGACAAGGGAGTATGAAAATTTGTTTCCTATCCAGCTAATAATTTTCTTCCCAGGAGATGCGAAAAATATCATTTTCCTTGGATTACCTTCTGTATGAAGCAAAGATACATGGAAAATAATATCTTCGTAATATAATTTTTGCAAAAATGAAAATCGTCCTTTTAAATCCATAAGAATATTTTTAATTTTCTCCAAAAAACTCTCTATCAAAAGATTATTAGAATGATAAAACATTTCTTAATAAGTTAATTCAAATTTTTTAAACCTATATAAAGAATATCGTTGGTATTTAAATGTTTAAATGTATACTTATTAACGAGTATCAGAAATTTACATCTAAAAATGAAATATACGCTGACAGAAGAATTATTTAATTATGTTAACAATCGGAGGATTGTTCAAAATAAATATGAAACATTAAAAAGCTTCATGCTATTTATTTGATTAATTAGGAACATTCCATAAAAAACCCCGACATTTTATAAATATACTAATCTTATCCGTTAAGTTCCTTTTATAGTTTCATAATGAATTTGAAATCGCTCTTATACCAGAAAAATACCAGAGTTATCTTTTACTTTGCTTTTCAGATATTCTTTCTCTTAATTAAAAAATGAATGGCTTTTTTATGATCCGTTGTGACTTCATTCATTTTGATTTTCATTTCATTTACTGCAGACATAAAGTTTCAAATTAATGTGATGAATAATATAGAAACATAATAATATTATGAAGACATATTTTAAAATATAGTTTATAAAATAAGATTATATTTATGTAAACTCTAAATGAAATTCTGATAACAAAACTGTTCATTTTATTTTTTTCGAATTATTCAAAACTTATAATTAATTTTGGCCTAATAGAAATGCAGCTTAATTAAAATTTCAATGCTTAAAATAACATATAATTCATTATAAATTACAAAACAAACATATATTTGTTGCACTCGTAAAATCCATAAGATATAAAAAGCTGCCAGTCTTCTTATTACGGAAAGTCAAAAACCTATATTTTAAAAGCAAAATTTAATAAGATTACAAAGTAAACCATCAAATGTTATCGTTGGATATTATTTTTAAGTACGCCTTGAAAGTTTTGTATTTTTAACTCAAAGCAAAAGTCTCAGTATCGGTAAATGATTTGTAAGCTTCGATTTTGAGTCTCGCAACCCTACACAAAAACGACTTTCTTTTATTTATTCAAACTTCCATTAGTAACAGACATAATTTGAAAAACAAAATTGTTTACGAGTGATAACGAAATAAAACGTAATGTCATAAAATAAATAATATTAATTATCCTATAAATAATTGTAATCTTCTATTTATGATAAGTGTAATGAAACATAAGTATTTACCATTCATGAGAAAGTTTTGATTTCTTTGTTAGTAATGGTCATATTTTTATAATATGTCACTGAGTCTTGAATTTATTGATGTTGCTGTTTCAAAGAAAGTTGACACAAACAAACAAAAAAACTTTTATTACAATTAGATTTCGTAATATTATATTTCAGTAATAAATGGATATTTTAATTTTTCTTTGTTTCATTTTTTACTGTTTCATTCATGGTTTTTTCATAAGAAGGTGGAAAGGTTGAAGATGTATGCTGGGATATCATTACCTGTCGTGTTGTGTGTAATGACGTGACAAAAAAAAAAACTATAGACTTGCTTTGATAATTTCATTAAGATTATAAATCTTCTCCATTATTTTATAAAGGATTATCCACTCGCAACATTTCGGTATCAACTAGGTATAAGTATCTTTCTACCGTCGCTTTCGTTAGGATTTGAAATCATTCTGTTAGTTAGGACACTTTTTCTGAAAGTATGAATAATTTCTATTCCGTTAGCTGTCATTTCCTGTAGGTAAATATCATAACTCTAGTTAATGAAAAATTTTTTTAACTGAAATTGTAAATTTTCATATTCTTATTCAAAAGAGTGCTTTGCTTGCATTTTTACGAAGGTTTAATTAGAACTTTTCGCAACTTAATAGATCTGTATTTCTGCTTGCAATTTAAATCGCAGTTAATAATAATTGCATTTTGTCTGATAAATAATTATATATTTCGACTTGCTACTTCCACAAATGGTCTAAATTTTGAATGAAACATTAATTAGTCTTTAAGCAATCAAAAAGTTCATAACTGCTTAAGTAAATATGTCTATGCATTTTGACCAGTTATTCTCACATTTTTTTTTTTTTTTTTTTTGATTTTCAGTGTGCACTTGCTGAATCAAGATCTTCACAGAATTTTCTACTTAAAACCACAACAATACTGACTATCCTTTTACTACATAAGTCAATATTTTTATATAGGCAGGGTAAAAAGGAATAAAACATATTTTAGGTCGCTTAAAAATTTATTAAACAAATTTTATTACAAATGATAATTATAGGAATAGAAGATCATATCTATATTAACGCATCTCAGATCGTGGAAGTCATTTGAACGCAGATATCCATATTTTCTTTTTCCTTTTTGCTGAAAAATTTGATTTTATTATAATGGGCGAAACTACAATTTAGTACTAATAAAAGACAACAGCTCTGCTTGAGTAAAAAGCAACAGATAAAAATAAATTTCTTTGAGATTCAGCCTCTTATATAATATTCCTACTGAGGAAGAATGAACTTAAAAGAGTGTCCTGCCATAGTATTTCAAATAAGTTAGTTACTGGAAGAAGTTGCATCTGTGATATACAACTAGTTTTTTATATAAAAATTTTAGAATTAAATAATCTATTTTTCTTGTTTATTAAACTATATAAGATATTAGCAAAACGTATTATAATATTTAGTTGAAGATAAGATAATTAAAATTCTATTCGACGATTTAAGTTTTCAATAAATGTTCATTATAATATAGAAGTTCATCATTTATTGATTATTTTTTTCTGATATATTAATTTGCTGACAAAACTGTCACCCAGAGTAATTATTATTCAATTTTATTTTAGTCTTTGTTAACATTTGTTTGCTGGGATTGTTTAGTGGTGAAACTTTTAAATTTCTTAATTTTTTTTTGTTTTCTCGTATTAATAAAGGAAAACATTCGACACTGTTTGTTTGTTCGTGCACTGCATGGTAGACCATTTGGCATACTAGATTTACAATCAAACTTGCTAATAAGAGTGTTCGTTGAAATTTTTATTAATTTTAAATTAATCAACATTTTGGCACATATCCCTGATTACATCCGAAAATATCATTGCGCAAAGAGTATTTTAGGCCTGTTTTAAGATACATTAAAGTACCCTCTTAATAATATTAATTTAGTAATACCACAAATTTCTGAAATTTGATAACTCGTATTTTTTTCTATAAATTTCAACGATACTTTTTAATGTTGTGGTGAAATTTAAATTTTATCGTTCTATATTTAAATATTTGTTTTAAAGAATTTTATTTTTATTATTTAATTATTTCATAATTTTTTACATTATCGAAATCTATGGAAGAAAGATTTTGCATTATTATGTCATGGAATTTTATTCCATTATTAAAGTTCTTATACAAAGTAAATAAAAAAGTAATGCTATTTAATTAAAAAAAATTCATATCTATTAAGTTGTGATATTTAAAAATATTATGTCGGGAGGATCAATCAAGTTAGTTTAAGAGATTTAATTTAAATCGGTCTATTATTCCAGGTGAATTAATTGATTATCAGAAGCGACATATTCAAAATAAGCTGAATGATATATTGTTGCAGATATGAGGTTGTTCGGCGAGATATTGAACAAAATAGATAACGAATAATTACTTTATGAAAATACGAAATACAATTAGGTAAACAAATTCGTAGCATAGACAATGAGAACATTTGAAGAAATTAAGAATACACATACAAACAACAAACCCTTATCCAACAATAGTAATAGCACTTTAGTACTCAGAGTGCAGCTAGAGAATTCTCTCAAATATTAATACTCCAAAGAGAGAATTTTTCAATGGAGCGCTTCGACCTTTTTAGTTCCAAATAGGGTATGTGATTTTCTAGAAGGATCTATGGATCTCGCCTTCTAGTAGGAGACTATTCCATTTTTCAGCACCTTTATTTTTAAGGCCTCACAGGAATTAATATGAATTTTAGAAATTTTATAATTTGTTTTCAAGCTGTTTCTTTAATTTCACTCCTTAGGATAATTGGACGTATCAGAAAATGCTCATTAATCTTTAAAAATAGTAAAAATTAAGTGTGTGTCTATATAGCTTTGGCTTTTAGCTTAGAGTTACGAAATGTGGTACATTTATATTTAGGAAGATGAGAATCTATCGAGTACCCTTTCCAAATTTTACTTAACTGAACATTTAAAAAAACACTTTCATGTTTTTTTTTGTAATTTAAGAATAATTTTATGACTCATTAAATATAAATAATTATCGTTCAGTTGAAATCAATTTAGCTATCGAATTTTTTTCCCATAAGTTTAAACAAATTTTTAAAAATAATTTTTATGTATAAATTGCAACAGTAATTTTCATTGTTGCAATAAAATTTAAATTGTTTCATCATTTATACAAAAATGTAATTTCTTGTGTTTCATAAACTGAAAGCTAAAAACCAAAGATTCTGATTTTTTTTTCTTATTATTTGACACTAAGCTATTGAATTTTAATTTTTAGTTTTATATCATAAAATTGTTTGTAGAATATAAATTTTCTTTTGACTGAGATACTAAGCGTAATCTATACTTATAATAAAGCTCAATGTGTGTGTGTGTGTGTGTGTGTTGGCGCTCTACAGGCCAGACCATTCAACCTACAGCTACCAAATTTGGCACGTGTATACCTTGGAGGCCGGGAATGTGCACCTGGGGGTTATTTTTTCGAATTTTTAATTAGAATTGTATTTATTTAAAAATTAAGCGAAATTTTGGCGTGTTTCTGCTATAACTTCCGAAAATATTACCGCACAAAAAAGATTTTTACATCAAGTTAAAGATCAAAAATTTATCTTTTAAATGCTACCAATGCTTTAACACCAAAATTAAATTTCTGTTTTTAATGAATTTTTAAATAAATATTTTAACTCTATTTTTCAACAATTTCTTTCGTACAAAATAAAAATAAACGTTTCGCATTCCTGGGAAAAAAATAGCTTTTTTCAAAGTGTTGCCATCACATTGATTAAAGCTCCAATTAAAAATAAATTAAATCTTTTTGGAAATGAAATCGTCTGTAGGAAATGAAACAAATACGAAGTACTATTTTTTTCTGAAAAATAAAGTCAAGAAAAATTATTTTATGATCTTTTACACTCCCTATATTATTAATCCAATAAATCAGTTTTATTTTAAGGCAAGTTTTGTTTAATATGAACAGGATATCCATTCAAATCATGGCCACACAGCTAATTTGTAAACCTTTAGTAAGACACAGATCTGTTGCGACATAAATCGTAAATATTTTATTTAAAAGTAGCAAACGATTATTTTAATAATTATAAATTTTATTTTGTAAATAGTTGTGAAATTCAGATTGGCAACAGTGATAATTTTGGAACTTTTAATTTGTTGTTTAAAAACGATGCTAGAATTTTGAATGAAAATAAGTTGATGTAAATTTGATAATATTATCTACAATGTAATAAGATTTAGTTTCATAATAAGTTTGTCTGCATTCTATTTTTGTTGACGCACGAACACAACAGATATACTAAAATGGTTTAAATAGAAAATGATTATATTTTACTTAATTCAATAAATGCTCTAATAAATAACGAATTTTTGATTTTACATAAAGCTTCTGCTGTGGAAATCACGAATAACAAAATGTCCTTGAAACACTAATATTTTAAATAAAAAGAGTTAATTTCCAATCAACTAAATCGATCACTTAAACTGACTGATTTATGAAAATTTGAATATCACTATTCAATAAAAAAAAGGATAATTTTAGATTTTCCATCGATCGTTTCAAAGAAAATACGCCAATCAGCGCGCAGGTTTCTCAAGATTAATTGGCGTAAGATTATGAAAATGTTGAGTTTTTCTAAATTTTGAACATTCAAAACATCATAAATAAGTCTTAGTTGATCGTGGAAAATAGAAACATTCATTCATTCATTTATTTAAAATTTGGTGTGTCCAGAATATTTCTCAGAATATGATACCTTATTGCATTAAATTTAGACTTCATAATTTTTGAAATATATTTATAATACGGAACAAAATATTATTATTGATTTCATTTCAATCCTTTTGAAAGCAAAACTAAAAACTGAATTTTATGCTAAATCTGAGAGATTTTTGTTGAATTATTCTTTGAGATATTACATAAATTATGAAAAATATTTTGTAGTTCACATAAGACTTAAATACCGAGATATTCTGTTTGCAATACTCATATTCAATAATAATAGTAATAAATAAATAGCAATAAAGATGATAAATAAAATAAAACGCTTGGTTTTATTAAAAAATATCTTTATATTAATTGCAATTTCATTATTTTCCCTTTAAATTAAAGTTGACGTTTTACCTGAAATGACAACAAATTAGCAAAATTTATAGAGTAAATTGAACGAAACGATCTAAACAAAAGTATACGTTTGGTATGACTATCAAAATTTGAAGATTAAAAATGTTTTGTTTGAGAATCTGTTAAGAGACCAGTTACTTAAAATATTTAATTGAAAATTGTAGCGAGCGGTAATACTGGCGAACCGGCTGGTCGCCAAAGGCGGCTAGTAAGAAATAAAGCCAGTAATTTGAATGATAATTTTCTCTAGTCTTTCATTTTTTATTGAAATATTTGAACTGATTTAACAATCTGCTGGACATAGAATGTGCTTTGTCATTTTAATGTTAGAATAAAACACAAGAATAAGAAATTGAAATCTGCGCTGACAACTTCCAGATATATGCTAGGTTACGCGAATGTTTATAATGAGGGACTTTACTTCATTGCCGATGTCCGTACGAATGTGGGTATGAGGATACTTAAATAAAGCTGCATTGATTCTTTTTTAATTTCTCATTTACGGTGTTTATATGTAAAGACACACTGAAATGATCAAACAATTCAAGCTGGAAATTTTGATGAATACCCACGTTTCAGACCTTTCTGAATCCGAAAAGTACATTCCGTCCGTTTGTCTGTAAACATACAAAAACTTTTCTAACTAGAAGGCTGAAATTTCGTCTTTAAAACAAATTTCAAGATTTCTCTCAAATTTCGTACAAAATCCATTCAGAGAAAATCTGTCTGTTCGATTGTCTGAATATAAGTTAGCTCTACAATTATAAAACGATGAAAGTTAAATGAATGAACTTTATTAAATAAATTGTTACACATCTTTAACATCTAAAGTGTAAATATGCCTCAAATTTGTAATCAAATCAGTCAATGAGTAGATCATCTATTGATCTGTACTTTTACAAGCATATAAACGCGATAAAAAGGTGATGACTTAAATATATGAAATTTGGTAAGTAAATTTATATAATATAAAATGTTTGTCACTAAAATTGTGACCTGTATCAAATTTTTTTAATCCGTTAGAAAAAAAAGCCGTTCAAATTGGGCATTCAGTTATCTAATACTAGTATATTAACTGCAACCCAGCAATAAATCATCAACGATTGCATACCGATATGCTCTTTATTAACAATTGTTCGCCAGTGGGAAGAGGTAAATAATATTCAAGTACATTTATTAGAAAGTATGCTAGAAAACTTTCGGGAGACCACTCTCGCTGGTGAAATATTTAAAAAGGAGCAATGAATATCAAATTATTCATAAGAGATTGAATACAACCAATATTCTTCCAGAACAGGCAGATTGCTATTGATAGCTAACTTAATCTGCTAATAAGCTATGAATACTAGTTTAGATAGCTTTATATTTTAATTTGAAACTACATAGGTGTGCTTCCGGAGAAGATTCCTAACACTAGATGAATTAGATCATAAAAGTGAATTTCGAAGCTGCGCTTCTCTTTCAAATTACCACACTGTAACAGTAGATGATGTTTTACACCCAGGTTTTCAATTAACATCAAACAGCATACACAAAGGATCTCTGGTAAAATCAGCATCCAAGAATATACAATAAAGATTAATCGGAATCCACATCTGAGACCTACAACTCTACTACGTACAAACTGGATGGGAAAATGTGTGGCGCATTAAAAAATGATGAGATCCTTAGCAAAACGCTTCAAGTGAAAGAATGTCTTAAATTATTTTAAAGTCAAACATGGAGTTCTAAATTAAAATTACAGGATTCACTTAATCCCATTGGATAAAAATATGTTTATAATGAATTATTAGTTTAAACTATAAAATGCATATTATGGTGATAATTTCAATACATTTTCCATACTTATGCTTAATTCTTTTATTAAGTTGTTAGCTAATTTTCAACATGTTCCTTAATTGCCATTTTGCAATAAAAATTGTATTTTCATGTCTCCTTGAACTTGAATCTACCTTGACTGAAATTAATCTATCTTCATTAAAACAAATCTTACTCTATATAATCAAAGGCAAAGAGAAGGGATTCGAATTTAATTTTGTCTGAAACGTTACGATTCTTTACGTTGCCGAAAGAATTTACTTAACTTTACCCAAGCGTAAAATTTGTTAGCCTTTGATATAAATCCTGCTTCAGAAATCCCAAAGCGAACTGAATCTTTAAATGACCCAGAAGAATTCTAAGGTGGCGGAATAGCAGAAACAAGTCCTACTTTTCTGAAAAATAAACAGTCCTTCTCTGAAAGTGAATAATTCTTTTCCGTAGCACCACATTCGCACAGCACGCGGAAATTAAGAATCCATAATAAAGTAGGTTGAAACTTCTTTCTTCTTTAGTCTACTACATTGAACTTCAAGTAGAAAACTGCAGACGCTGTAGAGCTGATTTCTAATAACCTAGACTCAATTATTTAAGCATAATACTTCTTCTTGGCCATTACTTGGATAAAAAGGACGAATTAGTGGTCTTTGGATGGCGGGGACCACTGCAATGGGAAGCATTTAGGAAGCGCTTTTACTCCGCTAATTGATTGGCCACTGCATGCACAAGCTAGCGAATGATTGGCCCTAGGCCAGACGGCCGTGTCTTCATCAGTTGTATGCAGCGCATTTTCTTGAGCAAGTTCAAACATTCCGGATCGTTAATCAAGGCAGCGCATTTGGAGATCTCAAGGAGACATTATTTATTACGCTTCCGATATCTGAATAGAGCCTCTTCGATCTACTCAATCCACGCTTCAATGCCAAATTAACTAGCTATTGACTTTTAAAAAAAGTAAAAGAAACTTTTCGAGTGAAGTATGGGATATGTTTGCTTGCAGGAGAATATATTCTTTTAAGAAAATATGCACTTTGCAGATAAATAGTGTGGATTTGAAAAGAAATCAGTAAATTGATGTTGGATTATCAGAGAAAAATTCTCCTGATTGATGTTTATTCAGCAGAGCGCAGTGAAGAGGAAAAAAGTAAAGCAGCTTAATTTTTAATTGAGTCGGCGATGCAAGAATGGAAGAGTGATTAATTGGACCAACCAATTTCTAAAGTGTTTATTTTTGAAGAATCTTACGGGGAATTTGGGGTAATTGATTTAATTTCCTCTTAAATGCAATCTTCTTGTACACGTATGTAAATGAATCAAGGACTTGAGTAAATTTATCGATTTTCTTGTCAGGAGATGCATTAAGGAATAGATGAGTATAAGTAAGAAAGCAATTAAAAGCATTTAAATTTCAGTAAAGATTTCTTGAAATTAAACCCCATTTTAAATTCTTCAGGTGTAAGAAAGTTTTTACCAAAAATTGCTACAAAAGGCGGAGTTAAATTACATGGGAGGGGAGGGGGGGGGGTATTTTTCGAAGTTACGTACCCAGACAGAAAAGTACACAGGTTCATTGAATATTTCTTTTTTTTCATATAAATTCGATTGCTGTGCTTTGGACATTCTGTAAATAGCTCGTCTTGAAATAGCTCTTTTTATAAGAGTGTCCTAAAATTAAAGCAAGATGTGAATTTTCTCCCATTAGTATAGTAAAGTGTTGCCGACCCTATTAAAAAAACTATTTGATAGCTGATAATTTAGGGTTAGTAAAAATTGAGTTTTACATGATAGAAGATTGTGCTTTCACTGTTGAACAATATTTCAAAAATAATGAAAGTCTGTAGGCCACATTTCGAAAATTTAAGAATTAAGATAATAAATAAATCTATCCTGAATACTTTACAGTTCAATAAAAATATATAATAATAAATAATTTAAATTACAAAAAACTGTGTTTTTTATTTAATTCAAATCTTGTTCTATAGAGTAGCTCTCCAATTTTACTAATTCTAAACTATCAGTTGTCAAGTATATTTTTAATAGGGTTGCCAACCCTTGACTACAAGAATGGTGGTGAATTCCAATCTTGTATTAATTTTAAGACGCCCTTTATATTTGTGAACGTATTCACATCGTTCAAACTAAATGTTGTGCAAACAGAATTTATTTTCGAGGCGTTTTTATTCTCGACGGAAATTTCGTTACATCTGCTCAGAGAAATGAGCTTCATATATCCATGAAAGAGAACTTCGCTTTTTCAGAACTTATGAATCGGAATTTCTTACGAGAATTCAGCAAGAAATGATGAGTAGTGGCGAACTAGATCTGAATCGGAGTTTCATGAAGCCATAGATATAATTTCGCCTTCTCAGGACTAATATCTATTTTCATCCATACGAGAATTTAACGAAGTGATAAGTAATGGAGCTTTATGAATCTTTGGAAAAAATTTCGTGATCTTAAGATTGTTATCTATCTTCTCCCTTACGAGAATTCATAATGAATGATGAAAAAGTGCCAGACTAGACCTGAATCAAATATGGACAAAACACATAAGGAGTTATCCGCAAACTTAAGATATATTATATAACTTAGGATCAATCATTATTAGATCCCTTTCCTATAACATTTTGCGCATTATTTATTTATAAAATGTTCCAAATGTCTTGTGAAAATACAGCATTTAATTTCATTATCACTTTATTTTTCGATTGTTTGAACAAAATCGAGCAAACAGTAGAAACCATCAAATATTACGTCAAAATACTAGCCTTATACTATATAAACCCCAGCCTAGATAGATAGCCTAATTGGGATCTTTCACTAGATTAGGAATTGCAATATCGGATCAAAATTTCAATACCGGTATTCGGTATTTTTTAGATCTTAATACCGGGATACCGGTTTTAATACCGGTATTAGAAATTTTAGAAAAAGAAAGAAAATACAGGAGTTTCTTTGTTTTATTAGAGAGTGTAAATATCAAGAAAAATAATTTGGAACCTATAAATTATAACAGTATACAAAAAATCACAAAAAAGTAAAAGAACATTTTATTTATTTAAATCACAAAAAAAGTATAAATATCACTATTCATTCTGTGGTACTATTACAAATTTTTGAAATGTGATTTTAAAAAACATAATGCATCAATTGCACTATCATTAATCCTGAAAAGTAATTGTGTGTAAAAATTACTAGCTGGCGAAAATGCTCTTTCGGCATCTACGCTAGGTGGTGGTACAGTTAGCAATGCGCGATATACTTTTTCCAAGTATTTACATCTAAATCCCTCATCCTCAAATAAATTTATTTCTCGTCGGATGTTTTTGGATATAGCTGATTTCTGTATTGTATTATAGTTCATTGAAATTTTCTTATTTATCCCTAATTCTAATTTTTGTTCAAGAGACAATTCCTTTTCACTATCGATATTAGTGTCATCATAATCTTCGATAATTGAACCGAATTCTTTTGAATGTGGATAGGTTTGTGGGTAAAAAATGTTAAGAGAATTTACTATAAACTTGATCAGATTTGAATTGACTATTTTCTTTTCTTCTTTTTCATTTTCATTATCGTTATAATTATGTAAATACCATAAGACATTTTCTATTTCGGTATGCAATTTTTCAACATAATGTATAATTCTTCAGATAGTGATGTGTGCTGTTCTTTCAGTGACTGCAACATGAAATTTATTATTGCATTAGCTGTTAATAAATTAGAATCTCTCCGACATAATGACTGAACAGCCAGTTTTATTCGAAGTAGAGCTGACACAGTTCTGTATATTAAGTCGAATTCATTATCTGAAAAATTACTTTGCAGGTTTAAGTCGATTATTGCTTTTTGGATTGGATTTCTCAGTTTCAAAAATCGTTCCATTATTAGAAGTAAACTGTTCAAATGTGTTTTAGAATATAATATTAACATATATTCTGTTTCATTTTCAGTTAGTATATATTTTAGTAATATGTCATTTTTTTATAAGAAAACGTTTAAATATCTTAAGAATTTTTCGAACTTTATAAATTTTAGGAAGCAATTCTTGATGGGATAATATTTCATCCTCATTAGCAATATCTTCTTCAACAATTACATTGTCATTATCTTCATTGTCAATATCACTCTCACTCACTCTCTTCAAAGTTGGAATCCGAAGTTTCTATATCCACAGTTTTTGGATTCTTCTGTTGTTTATTTTTTTCGTATAATACATCTAATACTCCTAATTAAATTCCATGAGCATAGTACAATTGCTGATTTGCACCAATCAACTTTCCAACCTTTTTCATAACTGTTGTTCCATCAATCGTTATGAATACAATACCTTCTTTCAGGGATAATCCATGTTTGGCTAATTTATATTTAAACAATTAATTAAGCCATTAATTAGCTAATTAATTTCGCCTGTGAGGGAAACATAAAAACAAAAATGTATTCTTTTTTTCTATGTTGGCTATCCCTGAGCATGTAGTGGAGACAATTTAAAAAATTTCTAGTCAATACCTAAAAAACGGCATTTAAACTTGTGAATACCGGTATTACAAAATTGTACAAAGGCTCAAAATACCGGTATTCGGTATCCCGGTATACCGGTATTGCAATCCCTACACTAGATATACTTTGGGAAGACTTGATGACCATTGTAAGCCTAAGATTTCATATACGATTGCAACAAAAAACATTCCTTCAAATTCTCATTATCTAGTTGTTTATTAATTCTTTTATGTCTAACCCTTTTCAGAGTTTGATATGGCAGATTGGAAAATACAGGGCAAATTGGATAATGACCTCGTGCTCTGATCAGGGTTTAAACTTAAGGTTCTTTTCCAAGACTTTTTTAACGGTTCTAAATAGGATATATGTAAAAAAATCCATTTAATAAAATTTCACTAACATTCGATAAATGATAAAGAGCAATTTTCCATAATCTGAGTATCACTTAGTATTTTTTTAAAAGTCACTCAAAATCAGAAAAAGTTAATTAGCAAATTTCTCTGCTTGTCTCCTAAAAAGAAAAGGATACCTTCCCATAAGTTCCATTCCATCATTCCATAAGGAATAACGCAAAACTACAAATATGCATTTTCTTCTTAGTTTGAAACAACCATGATATTACTATATTTTCATCAGAATAATGAGTTATTCTATGCTTACAATCTTTATTTCATCGAGACAAAACAAATATTTGTAATCATACAGATATCTGTTGTAATTAACAATCTTTTTAAGTATCAATGGTATGTATTGGATTTATTATATTATTCTGCAGAAAAATATCTTCGATTTTGAAACGACTCCATATTTAAACTTGGAAAAATCCGTACTTGAGCTCGAAATCCAAAGTCTTTTTCAGCATTTCTTTGTGCTTGTTACTAATTTTATTCTTCCCGATTGGATACTTAAAGTAGCCACCAAAGAATAGTTGATATGAAAAGGAAAAAAAAAATCAATTTCTTCATAATATACTATTATTTGGTTAACCAATTATATAATTATATGGTTCTAAAACCACATAGCTTTACATAAATTGTCAAATCTCAAAATAGTTAGGAAATGTGACATCATGTATCGGTGGAAACTATCTAGAACACATTAAATTGAAATCTAAGATGCAATATAAGGAAGTAAATTGACTTCCTGAAATACTTTCAAGGCAAACTGTCTGAATTCCATACTTGAAATTGGAAAACTCTCCGCTGAAATTTGAAACTCAATGCCCTTTTCAAGAGTTAATAGTGTTTGTTACCAATTTTAGTTTCCCTTAAAACATAATAAACATAACGAGAGACTAGAGACGAGTTGATATCAAAGGAAAATTAGTAAAAGCAGTCTACAAGCTTCAGTAAACTATTAATCTAGGACAATATCTCTTTGGTTCTAAATGAACGTGGGTTTGTATAATTTTCTAAGTCTATGAGTCAAGGAGTCATATTAAATAAGTGAGCCATCTTATTTTGGTGAACAATTTTTGGGGTACATGAAGTTAAATATGTAATATATGGGGGTAAATTATCTTCTCCAAAAACTTTCAAACAAACTTGTTCACGTTTATGTTCTGCTTAAAGTGAACAAAAAGATTGAACTAAAGGATGTAAAATGTATATAAGATAGAAATTTGTTTTTCTGAAAAGGTTTCAAAGCAAACTGATTTACATTTGTGTTTTATTTGGAGTAGATTGATAAAATTGCTTCAACCTACCTTAAAACAAAAAGAATTTCGGTCTGATGAGTGCATCATATTACAATGTTTTAAATAATGCTGATGAAGACCACACCATAAGAATTGAACACAGAATATTCTGTACATTCCTGCTTCAATCAATGTCATGAATTTACCAGCTTTAAATTAACTCATTAAGACTACACCATATATATATTGGGCACACAATGATCTCCAAATTCACGTTTCCAGTTTCGCCATGTTATTATCTTATCCACTTGTACACTAGTAGACAAGGCACCTGCACCATCCATAACAAAAAATATAGTTCACTAGTGCACACTCTCTACTTATCTCCCATAAAGAAGAACAAACTAGAAACCACATTCTCAAATACATGAATCGGAAGACTTAAGCTGTTTTGCCTCCCAAACACAAGACAGAAGAGCAAAAAAACCTTAACAAAAACAGAAAACCAATTCGGACATCGAATTGAGATTAATTACTCCAGGAGGTAGGATGCGAAGACCGCAGCTTTTAATCGTTATAAATGAAGTTTTTAGCCGGAATGCAATGGAGGAGCTTTGCTTATAATATGATTATCCTATCCAAAGATTCGGAACGAAACACCTTTTAAAGGAAAAAGATTAGCGGTAATGAATTTTGCCCTTCATTTGAGAGGAGTTTTTTATACCCTGGAAATATAGCGGGGGAAATTTGTTTTGAAATAGCGAAGAAAATACATTCTTAAACCTTTTCATCGTTTTAGTTGTAATTTTTTTCACGGCTTGTATGGTTTTAATTGGTATCTAGAGGTAAAAAAAAATAATCGAATGAGGAGTAAAAATTAGAAATAATTAAAATAGAATAGATAAAATCTCGTAAAATATATTTTTTGTTACTACGTTTAGGAAAGTGATATTTTTTTCGGACATTGTTTGAGATTAATGACGGTTTCGTATTTAAGATTTAATATTTTTGTATATTTGTGAATGATAATAAATGTTTTATCGAACTTCAATAATAGATGGAATCATGTAGTTCGAAAGATTTCACGAAAATTTTTGTGCCAAAATTTGAAGTAGATATTATAATTTTATTTTCGCTATTTTATAAATATTTTTAGAAATAGAAGATTCTGAAGCTTATAATTTTGATGATTTAAACTAAATGAGATGTGGAATAAAAGAGAACCATCAAATATATTGAAAGATTTATTTTTTGCAATTAAATGTTCATTTTTGTTGAATAAAATTTAAAAAATGGAAATAAATTAAAATTGAATGAAAAGACATTTTTATAACTTATATAAACTTCGTTTAACAATTTGTTAGTCAAAATTTAAAGAAGAATTGATATCATGATAAATTGTTAAAATGATCAGATGATTGTGACTGATATGATGAATATCTTCAAAAATAAAATATGGGATTACCGAAATTCATGTTGCTACAGAATAATTTGATGTTTATAGTGAATGTGTTTCAATTTTAAAAAGAAACTTTTCTGATTTAAATCTCTGTTTATTGTTTAAAGAAATCCGTTCTTTTATTCCTTATTTAAGTCCTGTTACAAAAGATTTATGGAAATAAGGCCCCAGAATCATTAAAAAAATATATCAAAGGAATTTTGATCAAACTCGTTATAGTTTAAATTATTGCCCACTTTTAGAATATAGAGTTGTTACAATAAAGATGATTGGGAAAGGATCTTGGGATATAAAAATTTATGTCAGATGATTGGATGACATCTAAACCAGTGTTGCCTCTCCAAAATATATCATCACACCAGTGATTTATCTTGCGCTAAACTTATAAGCACTGCAAAACATCAGAAGAATCATTTGTCGATTACAAGAGTATCTTTAAATGTCCGGATTTCTTCAAACAGTTCTGTAAGGAAAAAACAAATAGGGAATCAAATGCATTAATTTAAAAGCATTAATAAAAGCTACTTGGGATTTCAGACTAATAGAAACACTTTTGTCACTAAAAATAACCATCGGGAATGGTCTCTCTAAAGTTTCTTGCATTCTCTTGAATAAAGGTGTAATACCCCTTCCTCGGCATAAAATTATGAACCTTGGAGAAACTGCAGGATGGCATTTACGAATAATATATCTTTAGCATGATTTTAGAGTTTTTTTTACTGAAACTATTGAATTCTCTGTGGCAATTAACCCCTATGACAGAGTTAAAAGTATACGAAAACTGAATTTGCAATTTAGAAACCCCCCAAATAATTGGAAATAAAATTTGACACACAGTTACAATTGTAGTCATAAAATCATATAACAAAATTTATATTAATTCATCGCATTTTTTTAGTTCACGTTTAAATGATTACAAAAGTACAGGCGGTGAGAGAGCCAACCGCTCGAAGGGTTTCTTTCCAAATTTGTAAGGTATTTATACTTTAGATACTAAATTTTTGTGAAATTTTTTTTCCATTATTTTTCTTTAGATTGTTGTTATCGCATTAAATAATATTCTGGCATTCAGTCAAACGGACTTCCTATGAATGGATTTTATTCAAACTTTTAGGGAAATCTACAGATTTGGTGTAAGGACTACATATCAAATTTCATCTGTCTAGCTGAATGCGGTTTTGAATTCCTTGTCCCAGACATATAGACAGATAGATATACATAATGCAACCGTCCAATTCACAAATCTGATTCAGTTTTTTTCAGAAAATTCAATTTAAATGATAAAAGTGTGTAGAACATTTCATTTATCTAACTCCTTAAGTTTTACAGTTAATCGCGATCACTCATAGTTGGACAAACAGACTTCTGAATGAATTTTGTTTAAAATAGACTAGAAATCTATATATTTGGTGTTTAATCCATTTTACAAAATTCATCCTACTTCAAAACGTTTTCGAATTGTCATGTCCACTATCAGATAGATATAATGTCGAAAAATATTTTTTGAACTGAAGCTGACGATAACAGTGTTTTTGGCGATAAGTCTCCATATTTTTATATACGATAAAATAAAAACTACAATTATCTATGAATTTCGTCAATTTCAAATTAACAGGTTTTTAATTCTCAAATAATGATTCTATTGGGTATTATAATGGTAATCATTTAATAAACCTCTAAGCTTTTCTTTTTTGTATAATTTAGGAAAAAAAGCCATTTTTTTCCCCAATTTTTAAAATTGTCATTTAACTGGTATATTTTGGTTTTATACATGTTTTTATAACCCTTTTTGCAAAAATTAAAAATATAAATATTTTAGAACATTAAAAAAAATAATTCAGCTTTAAGAACTCTGCTAAAAGGATCAGAGAAGTTATTTAAAGTAGTAAGTAGTTGATTGAATTATAAAGGTGAGATAATTGTGGAATGATATTTTGAAAATTTGTTTGACACAATTTCATCTTAAAAGTGATATAATACTCTTTCTTCCATTAAAAAAGATAAAGATACTAATAAATTTATTCTAAATTTTTACTAATCATTATTCAATTACATCGTTGTTATATGAAAGCCTCAAAATACGCAAACCCTTTGAGATACATATATTAGAATTTGTCGTTCTTTGATGAATATAAAATGTTCTTTCGAATTCATTTTATTCTTCTGTTAAGAATTTATTTATATTAATTTGATAAAATCTAATGCTTTCATAATCATTTGTGATTGTATTATAAATAATTGAATGAAATAAAATAAAATATGAAATATAGGAATATGAATTTTAATAAAATAGCCTTTCTTTAAGTACTTTCATTTTTTAAACATTCGATATTTTATGCATTTGTATGCACAATGATGAACCTAATCAAAATAAAATATATGAATTTGGAGAAGATATCCTTTTCTCATTTACCTCCGATTTTCAAAATCATGCGATATTTTATGCATTTGTATGCACAATAATGAACCTTATCAAAATAAAATATATGAATTTGGAGAAGATATCCTTTTCCCATTTACCTTCGATTTTCTTAATCATTCTATATTTTATTCGACTGGTTGATAAGGGATTCAATAAATCAAAATAAAATGAAGATATGAACATGAGACGGATATATTTATTTCATTTAGCTTCAAATATCAGAATCATTCTATCCTTTATGTGATTTGATGCCAAACGATACAATAAATTAAATAAAATACGAATTTGAAGAGAATAGTGATTCTTTATTTACTTTCTATTTTTATAATTATCTGACCTTTTGTGTCATTAGATGCTAAAGGATTAGTTGAATCAGAATAAAATGAGCATGAGTGTAGCTGCGATTTCCATAATAATTCTTTTCATATGAGTGGATACTAGAGGAATCCTCAAATAAAAATAAAATGATCTGAGGGCTTGGAAAGTATAGTTTTTCCCTCATTTATCCATGGTTTGTATAATCATTCGATATTTTATGTGATTGGATCCTACATGATTCAATAAATTGAAATAAAATGAAGACATGAGTAATTAATGAGTAGTAAAAAGATAATTTTGCTTTAGGAACTTATATAGCTTAGCACCTTAACTACCTTAAAGAAAAATAATGAGTTGTTTTAAACGATGAATTCAAATGATATATAATGGCACTGATATTAGTTCATGTATCAATGCAATGTGCATTTTTTTCTTACAATAAAGTAAATCTAACAAAAATAATCTTAAAAAACACACTGTAAGTAATATGATAAATGGTGAGAATTTTTGTATTAGTTATTTATACTGTAATAATATATTTATATATAATTTGTTATAAAGGATATTTTGGGCTCTTACCTCAAATTCTATATGACAATCATATAGAATAAATTTGTAGTCATGTTTATCCATTAACTGATAATTAAGTTTTCAGAATATTTAGATAGTCTATCAAGTTTACCTAGATAGATAAAATTTGAAAATTCTGAGGCATCAGAAAATGAGCGAAAACTCTTTTATGAAGCTCTGTTTTTAGAGACATGAAACAAATCAGGCTAAATAAAAGTGTCCATAAAAAGTTATACAAAAGTTAGATACTGATTTTAGCGAGATATATTTCTTCGAAGTGAAGATATCAAACATAAAAAGTATTTAAATTTTTTAAATGATTACAACAAACAAATTAAGTATTTTCTTGGTTATTTATTGATTGATGTAGGATTTTTTCCGATCCCTTTTACTCGTTACCAAAAAGAATAATAGCATTTAGATATAAAATATTCATAATAAAAAAATTAGACTCATTTCCTAATAACGTAACTAATAACTCTTCCTAATAACTGATCTAATAGTATAATTCGTCATTTTGATAAATATTACATTTAATTTGTTTTGAACTTACAATAACGTATTCAATATGAAAGCATTTCAGCCAACTAGTTTAATTAATTACCTCTCAGGTAAGCTCAAGATGACTTCAGACAGTAATATCTAGGTTTCTTGTCAAAATATGAGTTTGTTGGATTTATAAAGGAGGCGTGTCTATAGTTAATTTGAAAAATGATTTATTCCATATTTTTCAAATGATTATGTCATTATTTAAAAGTAATAAAGTAAGTTTTAAAGGTAATCTACAAAGGATTCATTGAGATGAATTATTTAACTTATTAACTTTAAATTATTTAACTTTAATTTAAAATGGAAATGATGAAATTGCAATTAATATAAAGATATTTTTTAATAAAACCAAGCGTTTTATTTTATTTATCATCTTTATTGTTATTTATTTATTTATTATTATTATTATTGAATATGATTATTGCAAACAGAATCGCTCGGTATTTAAGTCTTATGTAAACTACTAAATATTTTTCATAATTTATGTAATATCTCAAAGAATAATTCAACAAAAAATTTCTCATATTCAGCATAAAATTCAGTTTTTAGTTTTTCTTTCAAAAGGATTGAAATGAAATCATAATAATATTTTGTTCCGGCCTATAAATATATTTAAAAAATTATGAAGTCTAAATTTAATGCAGTAAGGTATCATATTCTGAGAAATATTCTGGAAACAACAAATTTTAAATAAATAAATGAATGAATGTTTCTATTTTCCACGATCAACTAAGACTTATTTATGAAGTTTTGAATGTTAAAAATTTAGAAAAACTCAACAATTTCATAATCTCAGGCCAATTAATCTTGAGAAACCTGCGCGCTGATTGGCGTATTTTCTTTGAAATGATCGATGGAAAATCTAATATTATCCTTTTTTTATTGAATAGTGATATTCAAATTTTCATAAATCAGTCAGTTTAAGTGATCGATTTAGTTGATTGGAAATTAATTCTTTTTTTTTTAAATGTTTCAAGAACATTTTGTTAATCGTGATTTCCACAGCAGAAGCTTTATGTAAAATCAAAAATTCGTTATTTATTTTAGCATTTATTGAATCAAGTTACATAAAATATAATCATTTTCCATTTAGAACATTTTAGCAGATCTGTGTCTTACTATCTGTGCAGATCTGTGTCTTACTTATCTGTGTCTAAATTAGCTGTGTGGCCCTGATTTGAATGGATATCCTCTTCATATTAAACAAAACTTGCCTTAAAATAGAAATGATTTATTGGATTAATAATATAGAGAGTGTAAAAGATCATAAAATAACTTTTCTTTAATTTATTTTTTAGAAAAAATAATATTTCATATTTGTTTTATTTCCTACAGACACGTGCCGAAAATTATATTTTTGCAGATTTCATTTCCAAAAAGATTTAATTTATTTGTAATTGGAGCTTTAATCAATGTGATGGCAACACTTTGAAAAAGACTAATTTTTTCCCATGAATGCGAAACGTGCTCCTGCAGCTTAAATTTTATTTTTATTTTGTACGAAAAAAATTGTTGAAAAATATAGTTAAAATATTTATTTAAAAATTCATTAAAAATAGAAATTTAATTTTAAGGTTAAAACATTGGTATCATTTAAAAGATAAATTTTTAATTTTTAACTTAATGTAAAAATCTTTTTTGTGCGGTAATATTTTTGGAAGTTTTAGCAGACACACGCCAAAATGTCGCTAATTTTTAAAATAAAATTTTAATTAAAAATTCGGAAAAAAATAACCCCCAGTTGCAAATTCCCGGCCTCCAAGGTATACACGTGCCAAATGTGGTAGCTGTAGCTTGAATTGTCTGGCTTGTAGAGCGCCAACACACAAACACACACACACAAACATTGAGTTTTATTATAAGTATAGATTAGATAAATGACATTGACATTTGAAAGAAAATACAGCGAGTATAAATAATAAACGTGGATATTTTACTAGCTTTCTTACAACTGGACAAAAAAAGTATTTAAATATTCAATTTGTTAATTCTTTTTTCGCTTTCTTTTGTATATGCAGTGTATTTATATTTTATGTAATTATATCTTCATACTGACTTATGGAAGGAATCATATACGAAATGTATTCGGCTTGAACAACAACAAAGTGAAGCTATTTGAAATTCTCATTTGGTTTATACTCAGAAATGGTAAAAAATGATTTTATTTTTATGAATTTTAAACTTGTTATTTCAAATTTATTATGTTATGCTTTTGATATTTATAGTGATCATATTACCTTTATTTTCAATGATAAGATTCTTTTTAAAGATGATGAAATTTCAAAAATACACCTAAGGGGAGAAACTATTATCTTTTGAGCAAATTATAAAAAGGATAAAAGGATTACATGTGTATTAATATGTAAACATAATTATCTATTTAGAAAGTGGTTCTATGAGCCGCATGGAATAAAATAAAATTATAGTATATTCGTGAAAAAATTGTAATTAATATATATCACGAATATATAACACTATTCACAAATATAAAATAAAAATTTCTTTGTGTCAGTTCAAGTTTATAAAAAAATATTTGAAAAACATATTCAGTTTTTTTTGTCAAATTTTTAAGCCTAAAAGGAGGAAAATATTATCTTTACTGCTCTGTGATTGCTCATGGATAAGTCCTCTTTTGTCAGTGTCAGTGTTCATGTTCAAGCTTATTCGAGTTTCAAGCAGCTTAACTTTGATGCCTGTAGTTATAAGTTGAGAATCTGTTAAAAAAGTCACAAATAGTCACAAATTACATGAATTATTTATATTTCGAGGCATAAATTAAATATTTTATGATCAATAAAGTTTATTTCCTTCAATCCTTCTTTAAATTGATATAGTAGTAAAATAAAAAGGTTTACCCGAAAATTTCACTGAATAAATCAATTAGTTTGTTGGAAATATTCAGAAATAAGTAACAACTCTTGTTAATATGAAATCTGCTATTTTTATGTTTGTGCATAAAATATTGATACATTTCAAGTTAGATTTGCTTATTTTCTTCTCATATTAAATAGTATGGTATTAAAATAAAAATTGCTTTGTATTAAATATTAAAATAACATTCTTTTCTTTTTCTACTTTATATTTAGATTATCTCTATTAAGTTTGCAAACGTGTTTTGTTACGCACATTTTCTCAACCAATGGTCATGGTGGCCTGTTACCTAGGGCAGGAAATCGAGTTGCGAAAGGCCAACCGTATATATGATCATTATCTACCCCACATGATCCCCAAGCCCCGAAAGGATGTAAGACCTTTTATGTCGCAAAGGAGGTCATGTATTTACGGACTTTCTATTTCTAAAATCAAACGGGACAATTGTCCATTAGAATGAAATTTTAAATATTTTTTTTATATTTCAAATGTCTGCTCGTTACTAACTTCAGTGTAAAAATTCGGACATAAAATTTTTTATACATCTTTAAAATAGATCTAAACTAACAAATCAAAGCTATGCTTAATTCACAAGGTAACAGAATAGGTATCCTTAGAATTAACGTAAAGATTGGTCTGCTTTTCACAAGGTAAGAGATAATACTCATTCAATTAATAATGATATACAAAATTCGTTCATCATTTACAAATGATACTTAATTCTTTTGTATCCAAACTCTCATCACTTATCAAGAGTATACCACATTTTTCATTGTATTTCGGCAAGCTGTTACTCATTGTGAGGGTGCATGCGATGTTCATTTGGGTATATTCGATAACATGGCCAAACTTCATCGAAAATACATTTATTCTTCTCTGCGGTTCCATTAATTTATGGACAAGTGAATAGCTTTCTGGCGCCACGAACAAAGTGTTTGAATTCACCTGTCAGCTGTCCTTTTCACTCATTAATTTTAATTCATCATGTCAATGAATGCAATTATCTTTTGTTGTTCAATGATGATGATCAATGCTTTGCTTAATTAAAGTAAAGAGTTGAACAGAGAAAAGAAATATCACGTTTGAAGCTTTCCAATGTTTTTTTTGTTGTTAATTTTAGTTCTGAAAGAAGACTTTACTTCTTCCCTGGTGGATAACGCTTTGTGTTAAAGAGCTGTTGGCTAATAGCCAAGCTCTATTTTATTGAAGTGGGAAACGATTTTCAATAGAATCTTGTGGTAAAACGTAGACGCAGTAGTTCGAAAGATTTTACAGGAAGATATTTGTGACATGACTGTTTTGGATAAAAAAATTTATATTGAACCTGAAGGTACATGCAATATTACATAAAATAATTGAGTCCATGATGCAATTTAAGTACAAACACTTTCTGTTAAAAAGTTATTTCCAATCAACGTGTAAGAACAAATAATTCAAGTTAAAAAATAAACTACACACTCATATGAGTCTCAAGTTTATACTTCTACTGTTGTTTAAAAGTTGACAAGACGTTTTTAAACTTTATAAATCATTAATACTTCTAGTGTTATACTGTAATCTGTGCTGCATAAATTACGAAATATGTTAAATCGTACAGAATCATTTTTAAAAAATAAAATCTAATTTAATCTAAATTTAAAATAAAATCTTTCCAATTCCTTCTTTATTTACATTCAAAATTTGATCGCTTTGTCCCCTGGATAATTATAGTCAATATTAATTTGGAACAAATTTATCTGTCTAAATCACTTTATAAAAATGATCCCAAGTTAAAAATGGCTCCGATTTCCATTCTGTACCATTCCACTTTTATCTAAAATAAGAGTAATTGTTCTTTATCACAGCTAATTAAGTAGAAATTTTTCCTATTCTTAGTGATATAACCTAGAAATTTAAAAATTTAATTCATTTAAACATGATCAGAAATCCTATAATTCCAACAAATGAAAGAAATGAAATATTTATATCTTTCTTTTAACGAAAACAAATTTTAAATAGCTTCTGCATTGCAACTGATTAAAATCATGTTTAGAAATACCTCTTCTATAAAATTATTTAGAAATGTAACATCCTTCTCTATTTCCAATTTATAAGCCTTGAATAAGATGTATTTTAATAATTAAAAAATTATCGTATTTAAAGCTGTAACTTATTAACTTGTTATTTTCAGAAATGCATTATGGAAAGGTTTCAAATATTGTAAAAATGTTTGTTAGAGATCTCGTAATATTATGTTCTTTATTATGAAATGTCTTGGTTTGGAAAATAAATCAATGAATTAATACAACCTTCAGTGTCCTTCTTTGCATATAAAACTTTTCCCCCTTTTGTGGGATTTAACAGTTTTGTTGAAAATAAGTAAACACTTAATTTAATACATGTATTTTATTGATTTATTCACATAATAATATGAAATATAAACATGATAAATTTTTTTTCACTTTTGAATTGTACATGTTTTTTTAAAATTTTATTTTTTTACAAAGAAATGTATGTACATTCAAAACATTTATCTTATTACTTAAAAAAATTACATAGTTCGGAAATTACATAAATATGTCCGTTGCATAGTAAATTTTCAATGTTTTAAAATAAAAATAATTTTATAATTTATTGAGAAAAATTAAATTAGATTTTTGTATTAGTTATAATTGTATATTTGAAAATAATTTTAACTGAAGTCCAGACATTTAGAATGGCACATAATCTGTTAACATTGCAACTTTATTTCAATTTTATATCACCCTTAAAAAAGAATTGTTAATAACAATTAATATTTGCTCAAAATTGTAGAGCTCGTAAATGCACATTTTTTTACTTCAAAATAAATTAAAGCGATATAATTTTAAGTGTTTTTCTGTAAGCATTAACTATCATAACTGAACTGTAACTTCTAGTTTTTTAAATAAATATTCATTGCTTCAAAATGACTTCTGAATATAAATAGTAATTTAATCACTAATTATCATTGAATACTGATTTTGAAACAAAATTTTTCCTGCTGTGTTTAATTTGATTAAGAGAAGAAAAAATTGAGCAATGTTTCATTTGTTTCACACAGGAACAACAGTAAATGTGAAAAAACAAACAAACATATAAAGGCTTTTCATATGAAATTAATGTTAGTGATGCTTATTAAAATTGTTGCTTTTCAAAGCCTTCTAAATAAAAAAAATAATTACGCATTCTTAAAAAAAAACATCTTTTATCCTTTAAGCAACAGGAATGCTAAATTTTTTCCCCTGATAAAAAGTTAAAAGAAAAAGAAAGGGGAGAATATTAACACATCTAAAGAAAAAAAAAAGACATCATACCCATTATGTTCTAGCCACACGATAAATTTCTGCCAATTAGCCATTCAAATGAGCCACCGGGATTCCAGAAAAAGACGCCAAAAGAAGAGCAATGCGTCGCAGCTCATCAAAAACCCACCAACAATAGAAAGAAAAGCAAATATCGCCAACCAAAAAAACACTGCCAATTTATCAATACTTTATATGCGATGTCAGAGGCACCCGTTACTTTTATTACGTAGATTTTGGCTTTTTATTGTGGCGAAGTGTGTAATGCTGAGTTGTTTTTCTTCTACCCTAGGGTGTGCCTTTCTCACCTATTGTGCCCGAGACAGCGCCCTGAAGGCCCAGTCCGCCCTACATGAGCAGAAGACTCTTCCAGGGGTAAGTGGGACGTCTTTTGCAATTATTGTCGTCTGCCAGAAGAAAAGAGCTCACGAACTTTGGTGATGCTCAATTGTGGTTGCTTGAAGATCAACGGAGTCAATGTTAAGAAAATTTTTTAAAAAAATATTTAATACAAGAAATATTCAAGGAACTTTCTTTCAGAAAATTATTAGAAGAATAAAAAAATATCAAATTTGGCTAATAAATTTACTATATAGGAATAAAAAATTCAGAATTATGCGAGGGTAAAAGATTTAATTGAATTGTTATAGATTTTATACGATTGCCATATGGATATTTTATGTATAACTCCTTATAAAAAGAATTAATTGTTGAAATCACAGAATAAATCCTTGTGACTGTTCATATTATTGATAAATTTGCATTTAATTATCCAGTAAGTGTACTTATTCTCTCCGTATGTTTTTGGAAACTGAGCTAAAAATAATCAACATGATTTAGTTATCAAAAGTGCAATTGTAAAAATGGAAATGACAGTCGTTAAAATTACTTTATCTCTACTAAAATATCTAACTAAGTATTTTGTCAAGAATTTACGAATTGATGCGAGAATTTTCTATTGGTCAAGTGACAACAATGTACATCAGTACCAATCGAGACATCTAGGGGGCAATTATGTTTTGAGATATGCTGGTGAAAATAAAAGAATTTATAAGCTTCTTCCAATTCAAAGTTCTCAATCGTATCAATATTTAAGTATTTATACTGTTTTCTTTCTATACTTTCTTTTATCACGGGGATAAAGGAAAGTATAGAAATGAATATTTGAGTTTGCTAAATCTCCCAGGTGAAACCGCGTTGCCACATTATTATATTCAATGGGTGGAAATCACAATTTCTACAATTAGATATTTTCAGAAGTTTTCATGGAAAAATATCAAACAATATCCATGTTATCAATTTGTGACTATCAAATTTTAATAGTTAAAGTTAAAAGGGATTAGATTTTGGTTTAAAAACATCTCTAAGAATTAAATATATAAATTAACCTTTCTACTATTTTTTTAAAAATAATAATAAAGGCATAATTGATACATTCAATAACAAAATTTAATTTCATTAGAAATTGCACCCTGTTTCAGATACTCAGGAAAACATATTTAGAAGAATTTAAATATAATAATTGATAAGACAAAGAAGTACAGTATCACATAGAAAACAAATTAAAATGGCATACTTTTAATTCTTTTACTTAAAACTATGCTGACGCAAAGGAAAGTTTAAGTTTTACTTTATGTTTCTAATTATTTCAGTTGCTCGCGTTAACATTTTAATTTAACGTTTGCAGACAATTCATATGAGAGCAATAATATTACTAATTTAGCATATTTTAATTAAACGTTGAAAAGTCTTCATTCATCTCCTTTTTTAGCTGCGATAAATCATTTAAAAGAATCAAATGGGGAAAGAGTCTGGAAGTTGGGAAAGGAGATACAAAAAAATTATATTTAAATACTCTCGAGATAGAAGGAATGAGAAGGGGAAAAAAGGAATGTCTGTTACATTACCTGATTCCAAGTCTCAAAATTAATCTCGAAATTATTCCACTCTTTTCAAAGGCTTCGTATTCTGAAATAAAGATAGTAGAGGAAAGAGGGGGTCCAGGGGAAGACACAGGGGTCGTCTCTGAAGAAGAGAAACTAGAAAGAATTCGAGGAATTTCATTATCTTAATGAATCAGAGCTCCGAACTTGGGAATATCCGCATAGTTATCCGCTTTTAAATTATAGACTGAGGTTTACTTGATTGCTTTACGTAAAAGATTGTGATGGAGGGTCTGGAGATAGGGGGTGGGGGTGGGGCGTTATCTCAGAATGCGAAGGGAATGATAGGCTCAGAGGAAAAGATAAATGTCAGCGGCCTGAACAAGGGAAAAAAAATATCTGAAATATTTCTTGCTGCTAAGGGGGGTGTTGTGGAGGATGGGTTGAAACAGTTTCAGGGGGGGAGGGGAGGGAAAGGGCACTTAAATAAAGAGTTGACATTGAAACGGACAGCTTTGATGTATTTCTTACAAACGGCTTAATTAACAATGATAATGTACTCAGTTGAAATACCAAGAGATAACTGAAGAAATTTTTTTAAAGTAAGGAATTTATCTTTAACTATATCTTTCGTTGATTGGAATAGAATTTATTCACTTCTTTAATTAAATGATAACCATAAGAAGAGAGGTAATAAGACGTATCGGTATAAATATCTGTAACGGAATTATTCTTTTGATTCAGATTAAGAAAAACCTCTTTCATTTAGTTGTACAAAGATGAAAAAATATATTTAAGATAGTTTGTTGAAATTACAATTGTATCTAAGAAAATAATTAACTTAAAAAAAGGTAAAGTTAGCTAAACTATTATCATTAAAAAAATGTAATGTATAAAAGAAATACTAAAATACCGAATGGCATTTTTATGTTTTAAATACATTGTTAAATTAAGAAAATGAAATTAGATCGTTAAAAGGATGGCATATTTAACTATGAGTTTAATAATAAAAAAATCCGAATTGTGAAACAAATACGTAATTGACCGAATGTTATTTTTTGATTGGGTTTAATTGCATTGTTAAATTAAGGAATTGAAATTAGTTCCTTGAAAGATTGAAATAGCTAATACGAATTAATAGTTAATTACAAAAAATTAGATAGTTAAACCACTGCTCTTTAAAAAAATCTGATTTGCAAAACAAATATGCAAATTACCGATTGCAGTTTGTGATAATTTGCAATTCATTATTAAATTAAGGAACTGAAATTAGATCCTTAACAAGGTGAGATCTTTAATTATGAATAAGGGTGAACAGATAGAAAATAAAGACTTAGTAAGTTTTTGATCAAATTAGATTTACGATTGAAGTAATTGAAGCAAAATTTAATGTAAAGGTTTAGATGAGGATTAAAAATTTGTACAGCATAAAATTAAAAAATAATGTAGGAATGGAAGATGCAGACAACTTGTTTATTAATTAATTGAAAAAAAATCCCCATAAGTACATTAAGGTTGATAGTGAGATGCCTCAGTCTTCCTTTTGTGAAATTTTAAATTTCACAATCATAAATCTTGGGGACAATATGTATGAAATTTTGAATTTGTATGGATCCAGGAGAAATATTTCATACTTATTAGTCCTTTGTAAAAATGTGGCATGTTCTTTTTTTACTTAAATTATTATTTTTTAAACAATATCGAAAGATAATTGAAATCCTAATTCATTGGTTTCTAAAACTCTTCCTATACATATCTTTTAGAATAAAGAGACCATGAAATAATTTTATCTATAAGGAAGTATTTTGGTGAAAAATAAGGGAATGGAATGAAACGAAATTTCACAGATTATGGAAAGCATGAGAAAATTTCGGGAAAAATAAAAGTCATGAAATGTCAGCACTTGGAAAAGTTTGCAAGTGATCTAAATGATCCTTTATCCATTCAAAATCTGTGTCATTTATTTTTTATGTGCCTTTTTTCCTAACTCAAATAATTACAAAATTTTTCATAATCCATTTTCAATGATTTCATTGTAATCATAAATCCATTATCTCAGCGCCTAGATGTTTAACATCGACGACTTTCCATATTAATTTTTTTCTTTTTTAGAATTATCATCCTTATACCTTTCACTATCTGTAAATGAAATTATGCTTCAATCTTTCATTACTTTTAACAACAGGGGCCCTCCAAAACTTTTATTCCATAGTCGCCTTGTACAATAAAAATTAATTTATTTGGGTGCCATAATAGACTACTTCGACCCGCTTTGAGACACATGAAAAAAAATCTGAATGATCAGAAAGCTACGACAGCATTGGCAGAAACTATGGTTGAGTCATAAGGGCCAGCAATGGCCACGATATAAGGTCTCCCGAACGAGGCACACCCTATCATCTGTAATGGGTTGCCATCTAAAGGCTATTTCTGTACTCATCGAGTCTATTAGAACCAATCATCAGGACAGAAGCATCTCCTTCTCAGATCTGAGGTGCTTTTCCGGCGGGGGGAGGTATTTACTTGAATAAGCATATCAACAGCATAAAATTTTATTAATTTTGCTAATGAACTAATATGAATTCATATATAAAATTACAATCAAACTTCAATGATATGCAAACATTATTATCATACCTGACATATTACCATTTGCATACACTTTGAGATATTATCAATTACACACATTATGAAACCTTAAGGTTTTCGTGAAAAAATTAAATGAAATCCGGCGTTCATCTAAAATTAATTGGTGAAGTATAATTATTGCACTGAACTACTTATAAACTGATAGGTTTGCATAAAAATTATTAACCTTAATCCTGTAATTGTTGGGCTCGTGCACCAGATAATCGTCAAACGATCCTTTTTAAAATTTATAAGCTGAAATTTAATCATTCGATGGTGTTATAATTCGTTATAAGAATCCTCAAACATATCAAATATTCTAGAGCTTCTTAAATGAATCTATAAGACAGCTTATTGTCTTAACTTATGTATTATCTATTTAGATGGTACTAAAAGCAAATCAATTAAGGGATTAATGTATAGTTATAAACAGTGAACCATGAATTTATAAACAATAAATGGATTCAGATTTTAGATTTGCTTCTGTATATTAAAATGAATAAAAGAAAATTCAATTCTTACTAATTTTGCTTATAACAATATTCACAGGAATAAAATTTTGAAAATATCCTAATGTATTAAACTATACCATTTCTCTTATTTTATTTATTGTATGTATTTTGAGCTTTTCAGCTATTAATTTGCCTTAAAACGAAAAATTCATTACTTTTAAGGAAAGAAAGTATTTTATCGTTCCTATAAGGCTATTATATCAGCAATAAAAATTATTTTTGTATCCACTTCTCAAACCATGTTTCGATTTTTGATATAAATAAAATACAAATATCACGCCTATAGCACTTAAATATTAAAAAAGAAGAATAAGAAATATCCAGGGACCTATCAAATACACCCGCTTCCATTTTATTAAATAGTATATTTAGACTTCTAATAACAAACATTACGCCCTGTTCCATCAAAGTGTATCTAAAGTGGGTAAGAAAAAAACAGTAATAAAAGATGGATCACTCTAAAAATGAAAGGGCCGAGAACGTCTATTAGCATGGAAACAAAAACAAGGTATATGTCATTACATCTAATACGCCAAATTGCTGGTTTTTGGAGAAATTTTAATGCGCCAAATTGGCCCTTCATTATGAGAAGAAACTAATGAGAGCTGCGAAGGGAAGAAACGCTGGCTTATTAATTTGGCAGCATTTTGAAATATTTGGACACTAGGAAAAATTTATAGGTTGCAGCTAATTAAGGAAATAAATTGCTTTTTACCGTTGATATTTTTCTTTGGCACGATACATTACAAGCAAGTACGATGAGAGGAAACTTAATTTTAGAAAAGTTTATTACGTATTGGATGGAACGAATTTCTTTAAAGGGACATAAATCATGTTTGTAACCACCTCTCCTTAAAACAATGAATTTTTTTGGTTAGAATTATTGAGAACATGCATTTTTAAAAATTAAAATGTTGTTTAATGTTTAATTTTTTTTTGAAATGTTGTTTAATTTCTAGGTTGTTTCTTTTATTTTAAACTTCAATTCAAAGAGATCATAAAATCTTCAGCTAATTAAAAAAAATCCTACGATGTAGTATTGAATATAATATTATAAAAAAATTTACTATGAGAAAGTTGGGTCCTAAAATATTTTTTAATCCAAGAGATAGCACAATTCATAAAGAAAGCGTAATTTTAATTTTTATCACAATAACGTTAACAAAAAAATTTCAATCTGTTTTTTGGATGCATAAATTTAAACCATCAATTGCTAATTAGTTTTAATTTTGAGGCTACATAAAAAAAGTCTTTGCAACGCCAGTTGAAGATAGTGATACAATCTAAGTGTGCAGTGCTGCGTCCAGCGTGACAGTCGAAATGTTGAACAATACTTTGCGAGAATTAGAATATCTTTTTGACATTCGGCCAAAGTTGGAGACATGGAAATTTATCGACATAAGTGGATTTATCAAAGATTTTATAAACGTTTTTACAATATATCATAACTACAAGCCAAATTCTAATATATATTATTTTACAGCAATTGTTCTGTAAAACCTTTGTGACGCTTTGAAAAATGGCATTCAACTTTCATAAAACGCAACTTTCTTGTGCTGTATCAAAGATCTGCTATAAGATAGTTACATAAAATCATTCTGCAGGAGGCATGGCAGAATAATATTATGTAATATTCTGCAGTTCGGTAGAGGTCGTACTACTATGATACTATAATACTTTTATTTCAAAAGTTCTGACCACGTTCAATGGAAACTTATTGTTAGAAAAATGTATTGTTCGGAGGTTATCAATTTTTTTCAACATTTTCACAAAATATGGCATTGTATGGCAAAACACCCCTCCTTAATAGGCATGCATCCTTCAGACTATCATTAATGTTTTAAATTACTTAATATCTCGCCCTCATATTAATATCAATTACAAGATGTAAACACTAATTGCAAAACATGAATATGTTTCACAGCGTTTAAAACTTGATTTAGAAATATGATCTTTTTTAGCGCTTTTTAACTTTAAAAGCAGATTTATTGAGATACAAATATATGGAATGTTGACATTATATTACATCATCGATATTAATAATTTTAGGTCCAAATTGCTTCCTATAATGTGGATGGATGTAGGCGAATTTTATTAATTTGTTCACCATTTTTAAAGGAAAAAAAAAGTGTGGTAGAAAGTGCAAAATGAAGCATTAAAACAAAATACGTACTAATTTGATAAAAGTACCAAGGAAAACATAAACAAAATAATAAGCCATTAAACTTATTCTGATTTAAAAATAAGAAGTTGCAGTCAAGTCTTCATACATAGATTTGGATGGTGTAACACAGAATTGAAGTTTTGGGCAGAAACTACAGGAGATTACGCCAACTAGGCACTAATTTTCAATATAAAAATGTATTAAGTATGAAATTGAAACTAATAAAGATAACCTGTTGAAGCAATTATTTACTAAGCATATGAAATTTAATTATAGTAATAAAAATATAATGTATTATATCTATCTTATAAACAGAGTGATTAGAATCGAATCATGCTGAATAGAGAGTATGTTAGCAGACTATAAAATATATGCTTTGTATATATAATAGAGTTATCAGTATACAATATATACTAAAAGCAGAAAAAAAAGGAGTTACTAAACTGTCAATCTAAATGAATTGTGGATCAAATCATATAGAAAGAAATGATATAAAATTCATGATGAAAAAATTATTTTTGAAATGATTGAAATCTTTATTAATGATATTTAAATGTGTTTTTCAAGTCTTTTTTTTGGCATTTATATTTCCTCTTTACATCTTACAATAAATAATTATTAGACATCGCAACCGCAGCTGTAAGAATATACAATAACGATTAAATTTTGTTTGTTATGAATTGCTCAATCTTTTTCCCGCATTTTATTTTATAGAATTTTTTTATTTATTTCTTTATGTTGTTAAAAACATATCAAAGATAAATTTTTTTCTCTACATTTTTTTTCTACTTAGAGATGTTTTAATTCCGCCTTCTTATTATATCCCCAGAAAAAGATTAAATATCATAGAATCTTAAACTGAATCAACATATGTTTAAAACTAAAAATAACACACAAGAATAACAATAAATAGTCTTTAAAAAAGAGTTTAGAGGAATATAAAATCCAGCTTCATATTATTATATCTAGGTGAAGGTTTTCTATAAAGTATACGAATAACCAGCTCTTAAATATATCTTTTCTCCAGTAATGGTAGAAAAATAGAAATATTCTGAAGTTGAAAATAAATAAATAAATAAATTCTGCGCTTCTCAAGAAATAAAAAGTCGTATAAAAATTCTCCAAATAATAAATATAATAAAATTCTGATTACTTCGAAATGTTCCTTGAGAATTCTCTGAAAATATAAGTACACTAAATTTGAGATTAAAGTTATCATTAGTAGGATAAAGGAAACATCGAAATTCTTTTTATAATAAACAAAAATAGTTTGATGCAAGAATTTATTGTTTGAATTTATTCGTATCTTATTATTTATTTCGACCTTGAAAAGCACAAGTAACATTCACTCCTAATTAGTTTTTATTTTTTACCATGAAGAAAAAAAATGTCATTTAGATTTATATAAATTTTTTTGTATTAAAATTGCACTGTCAAAACAAAACAGCTAATTAATGTTAATCAGTATTTCTTAATCGAAACTTTTAATAAACATTTTCAAAATAAGATAAAATTTATTAATATCAATATAATTTAAAGCATGTACTAATATTAGAATAGTTTTGGGATGTTATTTTATAATGCCATTTAAGTATCAAATGCTTTTCAATGTAAAATATAGTTAAATTCATCTTCATATATATATCTAATTAAAATATAAATAATCTTCTAATGTAATTTCTCAAAGTACAACTTAAACTTTCAGAATAATGCAATACGGTATGAAAATAACATCTCATTCTTAATGTTGCTATTTAATTTCTGTATATTAATTTGTCCACTCGGCACTAGCAATTTTAAGATTATTGAGAAAATTGTTAAATCCTTGGTTTGCTGATCTTATTGGAAAACCCGATTAAAATATAACTGAACTGTTAAATAATCTTTTAACATAGTTTGCTGATTACTGAAATTTTGAAAGATAATTTTTCAAGCATAATTTTTATTTCCAAAATAATACAATAACCCCTAGTAAAAATAGCATTCTTTGTTTTCAATGCTCTGATGAATTTTTCTAACTTTATTGCATTAATCTGATTATATCAGTTCGTTACTCGACGCTTTTTTATATTCGAATCGAAATACTTAAGCTAAGTTATACCCGAATTATTTCATGCACTTTCATACATTATTATCTATTCAATAATACTCAAATAATTTCGAGTATGCATAAAATGTAAGTAATTGTTCCATAGAATAACAGACCCACAAAAATAATTTACTGTTTTTTTATACAAAATAACCGGTATGAAATTTTTTTTTATATACCAGATCTTTGATTCGATATGTGGTTTTTCTGGCTATTTTCTCATGGAGTTCACTGCTTTAGCTAGAGATATTCTATCTCGTAAACATGATGGATTGATTAAATATTTTACCAGCACATATTTTTTTAGAATTTATCATCAATTTCAAGAAGTATCAATAAAATTATATGTAAGTTTAAAAAAAAACGGGCTTACATCTTTTATTTATAAGGGTTTGTTCTTAATAAATTAAGATGAATGTATGATACAATTGTTACTGTAAATAACTCTGTCACATTTTTCTTCTATGTATAATGAGATTGATATGATAAGTATTACAATTTTTGTATTAAAATATCTGTTTTCTTTATGTACAAGTATTGTAATATCTTTTTAGGTATATAGTCTGTCCCTTCATATTTCTTTTTTCATTCATTCCATTTTCTTATTGCTCATATTTTAATATTAAAAAAACTAATGTGTACTATGTGGTATAATAATCTTATAGTGATTGTGAATCTGGTAATAGTTGGAGGCATCAATATATTTTTTATGCATATAAATTACGATTTGTAGTCTTCTTACTTTTACCGCATTTTGCCACTCTATATATTTTCATATATATCCATGAGTGGCAGATCATTCGGGGCCAGTGCACGAATAAATGAGAATGCAATGCATCTAAATAAATCATTTATTAATGAGAAAAAGAAATAAAGATTATTTAGGTACAATTAAAAGAAATAATTGGCAGTTTTAAATTAAAATGTATATTTTTTATTTTTTATTTCCAAAATTACAAGAAATAATTTCAACGAAAGCAGAAATTATACCGCTTATTATAGTAGTATAGCAAGTGTCCTCAATTCTTGTCAAAATCTTCGAAAAAAAATACCCTCGAGGTTTTTGATGATTCTCTAGTCTCTATGTTTCAAAGTTTTTGGAATCTAAAAAACACAATGTCGTTATGTGAACACTGACATAAATGATATGTATTTTACGCCGATGAGATAAAAGTTTGCATATGAAATTAATATCAAAGTTCAGATTTCAAATAATTTTCAGCGAAGTACACAGAGAAGAAATTTATCCGTCGACTGTCTAAATAAAAGTTACACTATAACTAAAAGATGAAGAGAGCTAGACAAATAAAATTTGGTTTACATATTTAACATTTAGGGTATAGATATATATAGTATATAAATTCAGCAAGCAGATTTAATATCTAAATGTAAATAGATATGTATCAGATTAGAAACAAAGGGCTTAACCATTAGTCTATACTTCCATGAGCTTCAAATACCTGTAATTTAGAATTTTATATTCTGAATTAATTTACCAACAACTTTTCAGTTGTGTTTTAGAAGTCATAAAGTTTGAAGAAAAATGATATCATAAAGGATTTTTGATTAATTAAAATATTAATTAATGATTAATTTTTGGCATTACATACTTTAATTCCTATTGTCGTAAAAACGTTCATATTGCTTTTTTCAGTATCGTCAACAAAATCGATCATATTTTAAAGATATATACGTTTGATTAAAGTGATAACCACATAGGAATTTTTTTGAGCTTGCCAAAGCGAGGAAAATTGAATGATGGTTATCACAACAACATAAAAGTGAAAACTAAGTATCGGCTTCGTTGAAGGTTGGTCCAATCACTGGAGTGGAGATAACTCATCCACACAATCCTATATTATCCATTAGGGAGTCAGATCCTGATTATTTGAACTGCATTCTCTCATCCGCGCAGTTTAACTACTTTTTGCATAAATTAAAACGATAAAGTAGACTCTAGTAACCGAGTTTCTATTAACATAAGTTATTGTATGATATCTCTACGACATTATTCAATACTCTGTATGCTATATAATATCGTGAAGATACCAAAATAATATTCTAAAGTCTCTTGTGCTATTCGGGATAAAATGATTGCCATATTTGTAGTTTATATAAAACGATATTTACGGTAAATAATAATGCCAAATACATCAAATTATACAGAATAATATATCATATATAATAAATATTACAAAATATAATTCATATTATATAATCAAGCCAAGTCTAAGTGACGCGTTTCCCCCCTACAGCCATCTATATTCTTCCATCTGAAAATGACGGATTATAAAAGAGGTTGAATAAAAGCAGTGCCAAGTTATTGAAAATTTGCAATATTTTAAAACGTCATCAGGATATAAAGATTAAAAACATGAATGCATGAATGTGAAGGACCCCAAAAGAAAACAATTTATCAAACACAATATGGAACAGGACTTTCCTTTATACCTTCTAGTGACTCAAAACTCACGCTTCTCACTCCTTACTAGAATACAAGCAAACGTGAAGTTTCGCGTTCCTTTTTTCTCCTTTGAAACGACATGATGGAACATTCAGAGTCGTCAGAGTTATATATCACTGGGACAAGAATTTCTCGAGCAGTGCGTTCCTCTTTGGCCGTCCTTGATTATGACAGATAACTTTTCCTCCTGAGAATGCAGCAATCGCTTGTATCTGTACACAGGAGGAAAAGAGGGTGCTTGGCCTTGGGCCACGAGGGAATACCGATACATGTTGCATATCTTATCTCGCAGACGTTAAAAGCAGGTGCTTTTCCGCAGATATATTGGCATAATTTTTTGAGACACGGTGAGGGAACGACGTGCAGATGACTTTTCGGATATCCGTTGCGGTTCTGGCAGGCGGCAGTGTTGGTGCCACGCTTTTAATTCGAATTAAATGTTTGTTGTCATATCAGAGTTAATGTTAAAGAGAAAAGAAAGTAAACCGATATGGTGATTGCATGACAATGAAATGTTTAATCTGGACTTGATTAATGGTTTAGAATAGATGTGTCATTTGCTGGCGAGATTTTGGAATTGATCGTAATGGTGGTTACGTTGGCATGGAATAAAAATGTAGTTTATATAAAACGGCTTTTATAATGAACATGAAAGTTGGAAGCTATGTAAATATGGTTGAAAAATGAATATCATATTTTATTGGAAAAATTAAATATAAGCAAAATACAAAGTATTTTTAGATAAGACACAAAATGATTTCTTTTTTCTGAAAAATATCAAAATTTTGGTAAGCGTTTATTATACTAGAGAAGTACTGTTTCTTTCCTCAGAGTTATAGCAATCCTTTTATATTGATAATCTACGTAATCTTACTACCGGATAGATAAATTATTATGCCGCAAAGACAATGGCTCATATTTGTTTTATTTAGTTTGAACATTCTTTTACAGTTAATGTGTTATTTATCAAGAGGAGAAACATTGAAAATTTTGATTTCCCTCTTTTGTTTAAACTGATTTAATTGGGACAAGGAACAATTTTTACTCCTTAATATAAGAAGTTCATTTTAATTTTGTTACCGTTCTATTTTGAAGAAGCACAAGAACTAGCTGGGGAAATTGAAACTCATAACTTCGAGCCGCCGAGAGATGGATATAACGAACTTACCCCCCTTCCTATTCCCCAAACTTATGCATATCATTAATGGTGGATGCTAGATTTACGACCTTAGATTTTGCATGCTACATAACGAATCCACCTGCATAATGTATTTTTTGTGAAATCAGATTTGGAATATGGGTCCCTGCTTTGTCGGCACTTTTTAATAAGGTCATCTTGGGCTTCTTAATGTAAGAAAATCGTAGCTGTATACAATACAATTCCACTCAAATAGTATTTTAATTATTTAATTGAATCCAATTGATTTCTATGTAATAGTGTCCAATATACTTGTCAATATATAAAAATCAAGATATAAAAATGTTCTGAAATTGCATGCAATTGTATGAGTATTTTCTTCGCATGTCCGCCGAAACCAATTTATTTATCTACATTAGCAGCGATTTAAAGTATTTACGTATTACATGATACCTTATTTAAATTTCTACATTAGTAGTAGAACAGCAACTATCATCTCAGAATAATTGGTGATTGATTGTTTTTTCTCAAGTATACAGGCTTCTTAATTCCTTAGATTATCAGTATAAAATTGCCTTTCTTTTCGGTTTGACAAAGAAAAAAAATATTTGTGAATAATATACAAGTTGATCTTCATTTTATTCATTGCAAATATTTTTAATATAAATATATCTAGAATTTTTAATTACTTGTATTTTTTGCTTAGAGAAAATAAGGAAACAAACATTTATCAATGTCAGGATTTTTCTGTTTTTGTAAATCATGAATTTTTCTCTAAACTATTTGATCTTTTTCGTTCCTTCCATAAATCATTTTCTGTTATTCCGATTTGAATTTTGAATAAGATAGTAATGTGGCAATAATGGATAATAAGTGGGTTATTTTTCCAAAAAAATAAACCATCGATATTTTTGAAGTAAAAAAAAATATCCATTAATTTAGTCAAAAGAATAAACTATACACACCGAGATGAAAAACATTGAATATTATCTTCATTCCAAAATATTCGATTATAAAAATGTTAAAGTAATTATTTATAACATAATTATTTGAATTTTTATAAAAAAAACATGGAATAATAATAAAACGATATTCATTGCTAAATATGCTTGGCTAAAAATGTCTTTATCCGAATACTCTAGTGATTAACTCTTTAAAAAAGTCCAGATCAATTTGGATAACATAGATTAGATTTTTTCAAAATGTTCAATAAACAAAATAAACAGATTTGATTTGTAAATTAATTTTGTAAGTCTACATAATATTTTCATTTGAGGTCGTTACTGTGAGACAGGATTAGAATAAGAACAACAATCGATGCCACATAATTTAAACGTTTTAAACATAAAAGCCTTTTAAAACATGATAAACCTTTTAAACCTTGTTTTTTTACCTTTAATACTTAT